>CM030849.1:12814286-12879286 GCA_018105865.1 Metaphire vulgaris
ATTGAATAGACTTTCTCTCTGATAAGACATTCAAATTCCTGCAACGTGATTTGAATTCGAAATTAGCGGGTAATAGTTTTGCACCGAATACTTGTAGATAATAAAAACAAGATTAATGTCCGTCGATGTTGATAATATTCTGGTTAACGTTAATCTTATGCGCAGTGGTGAAACGCAACTTCGTGCATTTCAATATAATCATTCATCAAGAGATGTCAATGAATCATTCATCTTCGGTCAAGTATCAGCTATGAGTTATACAGAGACGAATCTAGGGGGCAGGGGAGTACACATATCCCCGGGCGCCGAGGTGAGGGGGCGCCAAAATCGGATATTTGGGTAAGTGAAATGCACAATAAAGTAGAACAAACACGTGTGAGGACCTTTTTTTGCTAGTCAGCACTATATGAAGAGAGAGAGAGCTAGGTGTTGTCATACTGTGTATAGGCCTATATCAGAAGGTTATTGTTTGTGTCTGGAATACTAACCAGTGTGATTCCAGTTGCTCATTATATTTCAGTTCCAGTTTCAGTTCCGTTTTGCAAAACTATTTTTCAGTTTCCGTTTCAGTTTCAGTTTTGTATATTTTTCAGTTTCAGTTTCAGTTGCAGGTATTTTTCAGTTCCAGTTTTTAGTCGTTCTAATAAAAACGCAGACATAGGATGAAAGCCCTACATTTAAATACTGTAGCAACAGTAGCATTACAGCACAGCGTTTATTTGACATTTCATATTCATTTTTATTCAACTGGTTATAAGGGCACACAGCCTGAAAGTCTCTACATTACACATGTGAAGTTTAAAGTTAGTAGAAACAAAGTTATTTGTGAATGGGTTAATTTCTAACAGAGCATCATACTAGTTACATACATAACTTAAGTAAATAAATTGCTTACATTAATCATTCATTTTCTTTTGGCTTCTTTTCTCGCGATACTCAGCAAATGCAGCATTGTGACAACTCTCTAGATGACTTTTAACATTTGTTGAATTGCTGCCCGCAATTAACTTTCCACAGGGCGAGTTGTTAGACAGTAACAAGACATTTACTTTTGTCGGCAATCTTATCATACTGAAAATATTCCCAAATCACACTCTCTTTTTGACGGCCACTGGTTACCTTAAAGCTCATTGTTAAAATGTTACTATAATATTTGATTAGTTGGCCTATACAACTGTCACGTCAATGCGCAGGAAACTAGACCGTCACCAGCGACAAACAAAACAATACAAGAAAGTTGGAACTTGCATCGAGTCCTGATCTCTGCTAAAGTAGGTCAATCAGCAAAGCAGCGTGTACTCCGTGCAGGCCTTACAGGCTTGGTAGACGAATACCGTCAATTAAGGGGCCAAATAACTACTGTCACTGCGGGGGACGTGACGTCCTGTTGCCCAGGCCGGCAATCGGTCGAGCGAGCAGTAAACAACTGGACTATTGAGTACTGACCTACGTGTGGACAATAGATCAATAGCCAGCCTGTCATGCACACAGCTGCACTGAAGTTCGCATACCATATTCAGATTACTGAAACTGAAACGATACTGATATGACTCGATTTTTCAGTTTCAGTTGCTTATTTTCCAGTTTCAGTTTTAGTTGCAGTTTTGCGTATTTTCCAGTTCCAGTTCCAGTTACCGTTAACGGATTTATTATTTATCAGTTAACGGATATTTCAGTTTCAGTTTCAGTTAACGGGAATCACACTGATACTAACCTGACTTGACTGAACACCTAACAAGAATGTTTGAAGCAATTAAAAAGTCTTCTTATTTAGATATACATTAGTTTCATTTGTTTCGACTGAAACTTTCTAATAAGCCATAATTTTCAACTGTCTTCAATAGGGAAATATCTTCACTGTCAAATGGCTACAAAGCCGAACGAGAGATGAGCCGTGTCTTAAGATAGTCTTTAGTTTAACATATCACAACTTTTATAAACGACAAAAATATTATAAGATCGATTACCTGTTTAACATTAGCCTATGGAAGGACTATTTGTGACAGTAAGTTTATAGATTTGCAATAATTCAGAGGGTTGATGAAACGAATTGAATCCTCATTTTCTTGTGCTTCCATTTTCATTGTGTGTCAAACCGTTTTAGCAGTGGCGGCTCTAGGATTTGGCAAGTGGGGGGCCGTTGGGGTGGCAACTTCTAATCATGGGGGGCCAACCATTTGTTGTTTAATGAATGTAGCATTAAGTATAGGGTCCCAACTGGGGGGGCCAGTGGGGGGCCAGGCTCTCAATAGGGGGGCACGGGCCCCCCTGGCCCCCCCGGTGGAGCCGCCACTGCGTTTTATTAGTGTCAATATATTCGCTATCAATTTTATTTTAGAGCGTTCGAAATGCTACAAAAATTGTGAGCCATTTTAAACGACACTATGCGAAGTCTTTCAGAAATCTATTTTCTGTCAAATGGTTGCAAAGTCGATTGACAGCTGAACCGTGTCTTAAGATAAGTGGTTCCTTGCATCACAGGTTGTGTGTAAACGACAGAAATATTATAAAATCGATTCCCTGTTTGACATATTATTATTATTATTGAATTCAAATGAAAAACTGTTATTTGTATGCATTAAATGGATGGCATTATAACCATGGACGAGAGATCAAGAGACATAAGTAGATAGAGATAAAGAGTGCGGTAACGAGATAGAAAGAGAGAAAGAGAGAGAGAGAGAGAAGCTACTGCATAATTAAAGACATTATTTTAATGTATTCTTCTCGTTCAAGCGACGTTCGTCTTAGATTGACTTTCTCTCTGATTATAGATATTCAAATTCCTGAAACGTGATTTGAATTTGAAATTAGCTGGCAATAGTTTCGCACTGAATAATTTTTGATAACAAAAGTTTAAAGTATGTGGACACGTATGCCTAAGCCTCTTATGATTGTAGCAGGTTGATAATATTCTAGTGAAAGTTAATCTTATTCGCAATGGAGAAAAACAACGTCGTACGTTTCAATATAATGATCAATAGATGTCAATGAATCATGCTCCTATCAAGTGTATCAACTAAGAGTTTTAACACCTGGAGAGATTGCATATGAATTAGGCACTATGTATTCCAGTTGCCTTCAGGGCAGTGGCATTTCTGAACAGATTCGGTAATCCTTTGCTTGCTTCATAAGCCTCTTGTACCTTGAGTAGAAGACTGCTCATAACTGGCTTTAAGAGAACTCGATCTGCAATGGCGAAGGGAATCTTCGTTTGTCATTGGCTAATCGTCCTCTTCGCGATGATTCTTCTGTTTCATCTGATCGAAACGTGCACATGTAAGTCTCAACAACGTTATCATATTTTTGTGAACAGCAGAAATGACCTGACCTAGCCGAAGCTAACGCATTCACGCAAATGTGTGAGTCACAAATACGATACAGGCTGGCTATGGGACTTACACTAGTCTTACAGTGTTAGCAAAATTTAACAAAATTTAGAAAAATAAAAGCATCAGTATATAAGCCAAATACAGTCGACGACGACTACTACGATGACGATGAGGATTATGATGATGACGATGATGATGATGATGATGAATGTAATCAGCCTATGTAATTGTATCTCATGGCTTCAATGCTACCAGAGGAGATAAAGTAGTTCCTTGACTATTTTGATACGGGGATGTCATTCTACTATCTCGCATCTCCTTCTAAGAACAAAAGATAATTAACGCGCATATCATGCATTGAATTCTGTTTCTATACTTGAACTGCCTTCTGAATGTTAAATGGTGATGTCGCTACGATAACATTTATCATAATCGCATCGAAGATGGGTTGTAAACCCTGACTGGCAATTGAAAAATTCGCGCACAATAATTATTGTCTGATTCTACCAAAATAATTTGATTTCACTGATATACTATGGAACTGTTTTAAAACAATTTAATGCAGACGGAGATTTGATGGACCCGATGTCAATGTAATGTGCTTGTTTGACAGCCTTCTTGTCGTTTTAGAAAGGCCATTGATAGTTTAACAATTGCATTATATAGGGAAATGCAAAAAAGACAACGAATGTAATTCAGAAGGAGTCGAAGAAGTATGCCGAAACAATTGCTGCGAGTAAGTTTTCCTATTTAACCCCTTAGCTGGGGATCCCGGATATATCCGTCCATTTTACATTGAGTTACAGTTAAATTCACGGTTAAGGGGTTAAACAAATCTCGTGTGAAACGCTTCTGTCTGGCTTAAATACACCGTGTTCTCGTACATCAGAAGGTTATTGTTTGTGTCAGGTATACTAACCTGACTTGACTGAATACCTAACAAGAATGTCTGAATCAGTTGAAAAGTTTTCTTATTTAGATATACATTCGATTAATTTGTTTCGACTGAAACTTTCCAATAGGCAATAAATTTCAACTATCTTCAATAGGATAAAATGCCGTAATACGGGCATAGTCGGCGGAATTTGCTACAACTGACGACGATCCGACGGAGGATGCAAAGTAAGCAGCAACTGAAGCAACGTAAATAATTTCAATTTCAGTCGTGCTTAGTGTTTGTTGTCTTCTAAGTTTCCTAACAAGATGGCGCTAAATCCGTTTGAATGTTTCTTATTTATTTAAATATTGTAATTTAATAGGAGGTTCTGAAGAAGCTGACTCAGCCTTCTTCTTCTTCTTCTTCTTCTTCTTCTTCTTCTTCTTCTTCTTCTTCTTCTTTCTTTCTTCTTCTTCTTCTTCATCATCATCATCATCTTCTTCTTCTTCTTTTTCTGTAATACTAGAGATATCTAACGATTAAACTGTTTTCCCATTAGCTGAATAGAGAGTCATTTAGTTCACTTATAATATGCGATCCAGTCTACCAGCAACCTCTAACGGACGGTCTCTGATAGCAGCATAAAACCCTACCATAGCAATCACAATGGGTCGTGATTTCCAGTACGACCATAGTCGAAGGACGGTCCATTCCTCGCATTTCAATCATTCGAAGAGTTCACAGTTTCAGCCATCGACCAGAGCACCTATGCCAAGCCGACGGAATGAATGAAGACGGTCCGCAAATAGAAATAATTCAGCGAAAGTATTATGTCCATTGTGATCAAGATTCTACCCTACTTATTCTTTCTATATTATTTCCTATGATAAAATACGTATAATACGCGTACAGTAAAACTTGCGTGCGTTACAATACGTTGCATAACAGCATTACCATGACGTAACCATAGAAGTCTAGACTGCAGATAATAGAGAACCACGGAAGTATGTCCGAGCCTTACGCCACAGCAACGTATTTTTACGTAGAATAAACGTATTTTATTTTTGGGTCTAAAATACGCATAATACGCGTATTTTATTGTGAGACTAAACGTACGACCGTACCTTGATTGTGATTAATGCTCTTTAATGAATCGTGAAAGTTTGCTAATATCATTTTGCTTTATTATTTTTCGTTTTCTCATTCAACTGTTGTATGAACTTCTCAAGGTTTTAAAACAATAAAGACTTATAAAGTCCTTCCTTAGCTATCACGGCTAGCCTCAAGGCTCATAGGGCGCCGCTGATCTCCGTTACCAAGGCCATCAGCCAGGCGACTGGTGCAAGCTACATGATACGGGGACTGTGTTCTTATGCAACGCCCCTGCTTTCTCTGCGGATTAATCCGCTACTCAGTTGTCATCGCCATCTGGCAAAAGAAGGCTGAGTCGACATTAGGTCTCCTGCGGGTCTCGAACCCGCGACCTTCTGTCCCATCATCCAACGTTGTTACCACTGTGATAACTTCCCGCCCAAGCACTAGCGAATAATAAAGTAACGATTAGCTACTGGTATTAATATCATTCAGCTGTTACTTACTAACTTTAATTGTTGCAACTATTTTGCAGACTTTATATGAGCAAGAAAATAACTGCAAATGGAAACTCTGACAACGATATTTGAAGCGTAGGCCTACTGCAATAAACCGGAACATCGTTGAAAATTTGAGTGCCTTTGCAAACTGGAAACTACGATATAAATATACTGACTTGGATCTCATTTTCTCAATTCAATAACTTCTGTTAACTTTATCCAAATAATTGAAATAAAATAGTTTGAGGTCGCTTAAGGCCTACAGTGTATATTGCATACATTGAGTAGCATGCCTATGTTTAACATTGCTTATGATAAAAGAGCATAGAATAGCATAATACATGGATGTAGGCTACTCAATCACATAGTATCATCATGGTCAGCACAGCCACCGAGGCCGCTGCCGTCACAGCAGCCTCCAGTGTCAGTAGAACCGAGTGACAGGAGAGGCTTCCACTGGAATTCTGTCGGACCCCAGCCGAGACATTGAACCTCTTATACTCAAGCTGCTCTTAGACAGTTTCCGCATATGTCTTCAAATGATTCTACTACTACTACTACTACTACTACTACTACTACTACTACTACTACTACTACTACTACTAATAATAATAATAATAATAATAATAATAATAATACTCTACTAGGGCCTACTACTATTACTACTACTACTACTACTACTACTACTACTACTACTACTACTACTACTACTACTACTACTAAAACTGCTGCTGCTTCTACTACAACAACAACAACTACTACTACTACTGCTTCTTCCTCTACTACTACTACTACTACTACTACTACTACTACTACTACTACTACTACTACTACTATCACTACCACCACCACCGCCACCACTACATATAAAAATAATGCACTTTTATGGCACCAGCCCGATTTATAGTATCGAAGATAGAATCGACTTAAGTATCGATTACAGTATCGACTGAATCGACTTATGTCTCGATTATAGTATCGATTTATCGATTTAAATATTGATGATACTATAGATTTATATAGCCATTATAGTATTGATTTATCGATTTGCCGCACCGATGATAGTATAGATTTTCAGTATCGATGATACTGAAAATACAATCCTACACTGTATACAGGAGATCAGATTAATTTCAATAATCATAAAGGCCAATTGTTTATCAGCTGTTTAATAAACCGAATCAACTTCTAATAAACCATTCGGGGGGAGGGCCAGGGGGGCCCATGCCGCCCTATTGAGTGCCTCCCCCAGTGGCCCCACCTGTTGGGACCCTATACTTAATGCTACATACATTAAATAACAAATGGTTGGCCCCCATGATTAGAAGTTGCCACCCCAACGGCCCCCTCACTTGCCAAATCCTGGAGCCGCCACTGGTCATCTCATGTCCACCAGTGACGAACAGTGGCGTAGCCAAGGAGTAGGGGGTTTAACCGTTCCAGGCGGCATTAACCTGAGGGCACTGGTGTAGCGTGCACCTTTGCCGCCTCTGGGTCATTGCTAATCCGCCGCCCCAAATGCAGTCATATCAGAGGCGGATCTATGGTGCCTTAAAAAATTTCTATATTTTAAATTTACCGCCCTTTTCTGAAATATTTCACGCCTTCGCTGAAAATCACCTGACAAGTAAAAAAAGTCGTCACTTGTTCTAAAAATTGAAATATGCCGCCCCTTCTAAAGTTTACCGACTTCCCTGGCAAGCAAAAAAGGTCGTCGCTTTGAAAATCTGCCGCCCCTTCATGTGTGCCGCCCATGGCTAAAGCCATACTAACCATTGGCACGCTACGCTACTGCCTTATGGGCGCAGTGGCGGCTCTAGGATTTGGCAAGTGGGGGGCCGTTGGGGTGGCAACTTCTAATCATGGGGGGCCAACCATTTGTTGTTTAATGCATGTAGCATTAAGTATTGGGTCCCAACTGGGGGGCCACTGGGGGGCCAGGCTCTCAGTAGGGGAACGCACCCCCTGCCCCCCCCGGTGGAGCCGCCACTGTATGAGCGGCATTTCGGTTTTTAAAAAATTATTCTCTGTTACAGTACGAAGAATCGTAAGATGATCACAAAATATGCGATATAAACAGTCAAAATCAAACTTCAGTAACCGGATAAAAACTGAATTGGGCGCAAGTAGCGTGCAGAGGGGGGTGGCCCCTGGCGCCGATCAGATGGGGGCGCCAGAATTGTCTCGGAGATTTTTTTTGCTCGTCAAACCTTCTTTATCGACTTATACCCGGGACGCTCACCACTCTCTGCACGCCACTGAAGAGCATCAGTTTGCCTCGCTACGCCACAGGGGCCGAATGAACACTAACATGGTCTGCATAGCTGATGACAGTCGAATTAATATAAAGCGCTATATAAATTGAGCAGTGCGCGCTGGGAAACTTGGACGCAGGCCGCCGCGAAGACGACGTCGACTGCACGCCGTGCAATGCATTAGGAGTGCGAAGTGAACTCTGACAGTCGACGACGCACTCTCCCGTAGTGAAGAGCGATGCTGACGGCCTCCTTACGCCACTCGAAGCGAAATGGCGACATGTCTTTGCCTCTCAGGATTTTTACACCGAGTGGCTGTCGTAGTATCGACGACGGTTTTGCTTGTATCGATATAGGACCACCACCGCTGTGCTACAATTTATTGATCAGCTTACGTGTTCGTGTTCTTACGATATTTGATGCGGTATGGACTTCGTTTCTGATCGTGTGACTTATTGCATCGAGTCGCGATATAAATGGAAAACTGCGTTTATCGAACTACTAAAAATTCGTTCGTTGTTCATAAATAATAAAACATTGTCTTTAGCAAAACCGGAAGTTAATATACTGTAAGTGATTAAAATGACGTAATGAATAAGAAACTGGAGTGATCTGCATTTATAGCTTTCAACCCAACGCATTTAGATTTTAGATCATCGCCAATAAAGGACGGAACATTAAGTTGTGAAGTAAAATACTTGATGACGTTTGCTCCTCTAGGATACTCTTTCTCTTGCGCTCATCTCAAGTGATTAGACTCCGTTGACAACGCCTGGACACAGAAGACATAAAATACCGGAAATGCAGGCAATCATTTTGTGCCGATTGGGCAGAAATTACAAAATGGTTTTCATACGCTAGTTGTAACCAATGTGTTACTGCATGGTCATGTAATATTTTGCAACTTGTAATCAGCCTTGTTTCTTGATTTCAATCGTTTTCCTGCTTAATTGATCACAGTGGATTAATGATTATAGGGGTATCCAGTGTTTACCAACAAAGTTCGGTTGCTCCGCCCACTGGTGGGCAGAAACCATAGAAACCATTGTCGTCTATTAATAGACGCCAATGGCAGAACCAGATTTCTAGCTGGTGGGCATATATCAGTGACCATAGAGATTGTTCTGGATACTCCTATGCCATGATCATTCACACGTTTTCCCAAGAGCTTTCTGGTGTAGCGCCCAGTTTCGATCCAGTTGCTGTATGAAGTTGCTCGTTGCTGTTATAACAAATGATCCAGTGACGCGGGTGCATTTTTTCCGTAAGTTCAAGCGTAATCTTGTTGCCTAAGTTGATAATGGCCATAAAGACGGTTCTTTATTGATGACTCGAAATTCAGGTTTGAAAACAACATAGGATTGTGATCATTGCGATAAACTGAACCGTGGCCTAGATTCACGCACGAAAATTATTGTAACGAGTACGGCATTGATAGCAATATTCAACTACAAACTAATTCAGAAGTATAGTTCGTTATAACGGAATCTGCTATAGCCAGTGTTTATTTTAAACCTTCTCTGGGGAACTCCCCCCCGAAGTTTTAAAATTCCCCCCAAAAATTATATGTTGGCTGGGGGAGTTGTAAATCACCTCACCCACCCACCCCCACCCCCCAAAAAAGTGTGGAGACTCAGACCTTTTCCCCCAAACATTTCAAAATCCCCCCCAATGTCAAGGTGGCTAGAATAAACACTGGCCTATAACGTATATTCGGTTATAACGTACCGCAATGTACGGCCCATGTTATGCGCTACCAAATTGGACGTTATTATATATAACGAACATCGAGTACAACGTACTAAATTTTACAGACCCGCTAAGTACGTTTTAACGAAGTTCGATCGCTTATGGGGTCCCACATGTCGTGAGGGTCCCTGAGATTCAGACGCCATGGCCTCCGCTTCCGCCTGGCTTCCCTTCATACGGGCAGCTGCCATCGGATGGGTGCCCATCGCCCAGGGCCACATCCCACCGGCCCCTTCGAGTTCCGATCGCGTTCGGTCGTCGGACGAGAAGGTTCGAATCAACGTCAGCGGAAAGGTGTTCGAGACCTGGCGCCGGACGTTGGATAAGTTTCCCGACACGCTGCTCGGATCGAACGAGAGGGACTTCTTCTACGACGACGACTCGAGCGAGTTCTTCTTCGACCGCGACCCGGACCTGTTCCGCCACATACTCGGCTACTACCGGTCCGGTCGAGTGCACTACCCGAAGCAGGACTGCATCGTCGCCTTCGAAGACGAGATGGCCTTCTTCGGCATCATGCCGGACATCATCGGCGACTGCTGTTACGAGGAATACCGAGACAAGAAACGCGAGAACGCCGAACGTGCGACGGAGGACGAGGACAGCGACGGCGTCGACCGCCATCCGACGTCCACCTTCCGCCAGCGGATGTGGCGGGCGTTCGAGAACCCGCACACCGGGACGCCGGCCATGGTCTTCTACTACGTGACGGGGTTTTTCATCGCCGTGTCCGTCATCGTCAACGTCATCGAGACGATCCCGTGCGGCGGGGGGACGACGACGCCCGGCACCACCGAACGCAGCCCGTCGTGCGGCGACCGGTTCGAGGTCGAGCTGTTCTGTCTCGACACCGCCTGCGTCGTGATCTTCACCGCCGAGTACGTATTACGACTGTACGCGGCGCCCGACAGGTGGCGCCACCTGTGCAGCACCATGAGCGTGATCGACGTCGTCGCCATCTTGCCGTACTACATCGGTCTCGGCATAACGGACAACAAGGACCTCAGCGGGGCGTTTGTGACCCTTCGGGTCTTTCGGGTCTTCCGCATCTTCAAATTCTCTCGACATTCGCAGGGCCTGCGCATACTGGGCTACACCCTGAAGAGCTGCGCGTCTGAGCTGGGATTCCTTCTGTTTTCCCTGACGATGGCCATCATCATCTTCGCGACGGTCATGTTCTACGCGGAAAAGAACGTTCCGGAAACCGACTTCACGAGCATTCCGGAGGCGTTCTGGTACACCATCGTCACCATGACAACGCTCGGGTAGGCGCATTTGCAACATTGCTAGAGAGGCTACAAAATTGTGATTTTAATGGACGTAATTACCTAATCATCATCATCATCATCATCATCATCATCATCATCATCATCATCATCATCATCATCATCATCATCATCATCATCATCATCATCATCATGAGGATCATCATCATCATCATCATCATCATCATCATCATTATCGTCATCAACATCATATCGGTTCTCTGTCAACTAAATGAGCAAAAGATAGAGTGGAAATGATTCCACGTGTTCTTTTCTTTAGCTTGTCTTTCAGCCTCCAATAGGCCTAAATAGCTCCTCTGTCGCAAGCCGAAATCTAGAAAATACTAAGCCACGCACATTACTAATAATTAACGAGTCTGGATTTAGGTAAGTAAAGTGTAGATAAAATTTTTCGGACATTTTGATCAAGCCTTAAAATGAAGCTAACGTAGCAAATGAATTGTAGGTTAGATTTTTAAGAAATCAAGCCACTTAAAATTTGAAATGTGAAGGTCGTGGCTTCAAAAGAAGCAAGCAAACCACTGTACGACACTAGTAATAAAACGATAATTCAAGTAAATTAAACGTAAAGGTAGCGTCGTACTCGAAAGAGCCAGTTATTGGTAAAGGTAAAGGTAGGTCCCGTACTCGAATCCGAGCGTTGGGTTGCGGCGCTGATCTCTGGCCTGGGCAGTCAACTATGCAGGTGGCTTACGTCTAGAGTACGTTGCCACTGTTTTCTCTAGACCCACGTTTTACCTTCGCAGCTTAAAGCTGCTTTCAATTTATCAACGCCTAAGCGATGAACGATATGGTTGGCCGCCAGCACCAGGACGGTGACCCATCCAAGTACTAACCACGCTCGACTTCGGTGCTCTGACAGAACCGCTCGCACAACACCAAGATTTATTATTATTATTATTATTATTATTATTATTATTATTATTATTAAGACAATTTATATAGCGTCGTGAAAAAATAAACCTCAGTACTATAGGATACTAGATTGGAAGGGTACACCAGTGGTTCTCACACAGGCAAACCTCCTAAACCCCTTTAAACTTTATTATTATTATTATTATTATTATTATTATTATTATTATTATTATTATTATTATTATTATTATTATTATTATTATTATTATAAGCGGAGGTTAAAGTCAAGGGCGCTTTGACATGTCACTTGTGAGAGTTGTCAAATGAATGAATCTTCAGAATAATCATAAATGTCATGATCGATTTGCGAGTCTTTACATTCAATGGCAATGCATTCCAAAGGAGAGAATTCCCTCGTGAGGTCCATCGTTCACCAAACTTGGTAGTCTTTGCCGGCGATGGAACTAGTAGACCGAATAATTCATGTAGGCAGTGGCGGTTCCTGGATTTCTTGGTGCGGGATGAAATGAATTCATATGAAGTTCGTGGATGAAAAGATGGAAAAAATCAATAAACTACCGAATAAAGCTGACTAAAGGGATTTTCCCCTAATTTTACTGCACTATTACCGAAAAATAGGTTGACAAGCAAAAAATGGTAATTCGCAGTTTTTCCCCGTAGTTTTACTAGACTTTTACCCAAAAATAGGGTTCACAAGCGAAATAAGCCCGGAAGTCCGGTGGGGGGATGCATTCCCACTCATCCACCACGTGGAACCGCCACTGCATGTAGGCCTACGGTAGAGTAGAGATGTCCATTCATGGGTCCATTTTAAAAAACCCAATCCAACCCAACCCATCAAATCTCCAACCCAACCCAACCAATGCCGATAATAGGTTTACTTGACCCAACCCAACCCACTGTAATACATTACAGTTTCTTAAGTTTTCTGACCCAACCCAACCCACCATTGATATGTACAAGTCTGACCAAACCGAACCCAGTCCAACCCAACCCAACCCAACCCAACCCATGGGTTAACCCAACCCATGGACATCTCTGCGGTAGAGTTTCTTAATCAGTACGTAGCGTTGGTGACATTTTCTGCCATGAAACGACTGTCAAACCCGGTACAAAAAAATATTAACCTATAGAAGCACATCAAAAAAGGATTTTGAAACGACTGTAACATTCGATTAAAAATCCTTCTGATGAACAGAAATTTAATCAAGACATCAATATTCCATTACACTAGAAGCACTCGCATTCAATTGTTGAATTCTTGCCATGTTCTTAGGACACATTGGCAAAGGCTATGCCTTCGATAATTCTGTCTGTCTGTCTGTTTGTCAGTCTCTGTCTGTCTGTCTGTCTGTTTGACTGTCTCTCAGTCTCTGTCTGTCTGTTTGTTTGTCAGTCTCTGTCTGTCTGTCTGTTTGTCTGTCTCTCAGTCTCTGTATGTCTGTCTGTTTGTTTGTCTGTCTGTCTGTCTGTCTGTCTGTCTGTATCTCAGTCTCTGTCTGCATGTCTGTTTGTCTGTCTGTCTCTCAGTCTCTGTCTGTCTGTTTGTCTGTCTGTCTCTCAGTCTCTGTCTGTTTGTTTGTCTGTCTGTCTGCCTCTGTGTCTGTCTCTGTGCATATCTTACGAAAGATGTTTACTATAAATGTATATATTATTTATTTCTCTCTGCGTACATATGAATGGATATTGGTATCTCTATTATCAGTGGCGTAGACAGGATTCCGGAATAGGGCGGTGGGGGGGGGGCGTTGACATGTACTGGTGTTGAAGTGGATAAAGTCTTGGCGAGCAGAAAAAGAGCGTCGCCGTTTCAATCATTCAGCGCGTTTAACTTCTTTTGTTCATTCTCACATTCTCGTACGATCCCTTCCCTCCAACTATACTCAACGCCCATCGGGCCCCTGTGGCTATGCCTCAAGTGATTGTTTTAAAAGTTCGATGGAAGATCGGACAGAGGAAGAGAGTTCCAGTGGGTAAGGAACTTCTCCCCTCCCTAAGGGAAGAACATTTTCCAGAGGAATTTAATTGGTCGCAGCACTTGTGAGTCCCGGACTGCGCACGATGTCGAGCCTGACATGCCTAATCTTTTCGCAGATATTGCAAAAAAGCATGACGCTGGGGCAGTGGCGGCTCCAGGATTTGGCAAGTGGGGAGAGCGTTGGGGTGACAAGTTATAATCGTGGGGGGCCAACCATTTGTTGTTATGTATGTAGCATTAAGTATAGGGTCCCAACAGGGGGCCACTGGAGGGGGGCAGGCACTCAATAGGAGCACGGCCCCTGCCCCCGGTGGAGCCGCCACTGCGTTGGGGTGACAGGCAGTCATCTGCGATTATAATTGTGATCCCGACTGTCATGTCTGCTCGACGGGCGTCATGCATCATCTTCCGAGAGATCCATAATTTGCGAAGCGGGCACGAGTCTTCGTTTCGCGTGAAATATTTTTTTCCAATATGAGACCTTCAAACACACACGTCGCTTCGTCCACCACCGCACGCACGGACGCAGACAGTCGGCGAGACAGCCAGACGGAGCGACGCAGACAGAGAGAGCGATACTGCCGTGATGCGATGTCGCACTGGATGCCAATATCGCTTATGGTCTTTTTTTGCCCGTGAATAAATGCATCCTATATCTGGCAACGCTTCCCGGCGATATGTACACTGGAGAACCGACCCTTTAGCACCTCGGAGGACGGCACGTCAGACCGTTGCAACCCGTCGCCGTCCCTCCCGCATTTTCATTCAGTTCATAATTGCACCAGACAGTTTCACGCACGTTCCGCAGTGGCTCGGCCAGTGTTCTTAGAGACACGAACACACGTCGCCTGATCCGACGAGGGGACTAGTTGGAGGGTAGCTGTGGCGCAACCAGGATTTCCCGAAGGGGTGGGGGGAGCTGTGATTTCGAATTTCATAAAATTTCTGACAAGCAAAGAAGGTTGGCAACTATTATTTTGCTTCATTAACCCCTTAACTGGGGACCCCCGGATACATCCGTTCATTTTACAGTGAGTTACAGTTAAATGCCCAGTTAAGGGGTTAAGGGAATTACAGTATATAGGTATATGAACGCGCACAAATATACCATACTGATCCGCAATTTTTAAAAAAATTGGTCGGACTACCAAGGGGAGTTAATCTCCAAACTCTCTCTGGCTACGCCACTGGAGGGTAGTGAGATCACCAGCGAGGTTCTGGACATACGACGCAGAAGCTTTTGAGTGCAATTAGTTAAACCGCGGGCTCTGGTTTATACCCACAAGACTTTAGCTGTGTCATATAAGAGTTGTCCATGGGTCCATTTTTTAAACCCATTCCACCCAACCCACAAAATCTCCAACCCATGCCGGTAGTGTTACTTGACCCAACCCAACCCACCATAATAAAGTACAACCATGACTTATTTTCTGACCCAACCCAACCCAACCCACCATTATTATGGAAAAGTCTACCCAACCCAATCCAACCCAGTACAATACAATCCATGGGTTAACCCAACCCATGGACATCTCTGTGTCCTATTATAAAGCAACTGAAACCGCAATACCATTACAGGTAAGTAGATGTATATTAAATCCGGAAAGAATTCTCCTCGGTTTGCACACATTTTACTACTCTGATCCCATGGAACCTGAATGTCAATCGTATTTTGTTCTGTAGCAGTCCCGCCGAAAATCTGGAACTCTGGACTCTTTCCCCGAATCGAGTTGAATAAAATATAGGCTTAAGCTTAAAATGCATCTCTTCCGTTTGGCATTTCCTTCATTCTCCGTCAAACTGTTTTCCACTTAGGGGGTGTCCATTAATTATGCCGACAAATTTTGGGCAATTGTTGACCCCGCCCTTGTCAACAACTGCCAACTTTCAGTGATCCCCCTATAACTACGTCATAAACTTTTGACCCCCTCCAAGATTATTGGCAAGTCCCAATAACAAGGTTATTATTTTTGCGGTGATGATCATTTTCCTCTTTTTTGCTCATTGAGTGTCAAAATGTGGTGGTGATGACCTTTTTTGCCGTTGTAATAAGTAGTATTCCATGAAATTTCCTATTTTTTGATAATTTGTAAACAGTGAAATTGTTGACGTCAACTTCCCCTCCTCTGTCAACAACTGTCAAACTTTTTCAAACCCCCCTAAAATGTTGACGCAATTAATGGACAGCCCCTTGAAGAGGGTTGGTCATTCACGAATGGATTTGGCGCAAGTCAAATGCTAGTCTAAAATATTAGAATTTGTTCTATAAAAGTGCAGAATTATAATTACCTGTCTGTCGGCATGTTTGTATATCTGTAAATACATATTCATATTATACGTACACAGGGGCGGTTCCACGTTTGGGATGACTGGAGATTAGATATATTTTTGTACCCCCTAACACTCCCACTCTCCAATTTGAGAGCAACACTCCTAATTATAATGCAGCTAAGATGTCATTGCTCGCCATAAGGGAAGGGGCCCCAGGATAAATACCCACTAAATTGATAATCCTAGAACATAATAACCCTGCTGGTGGTGCATTTCCCACAGCGACCCGCCAAAAATGCATGTGATTTATAGAGTATAGACAATGTCATTCGCTTCCAGCAATAGAAAACTCGATTTTGCATTAAGACTTTGTACAACCAGACTAAAATGACTTTTATACATTGTCAATTCTGAGCATTATATTTTATGAATAAAATCTACAGATTTCTTCTAAACCGTTTTTATATAGTTCCTTTGACAATTGGCGGGATCTTCCTAGAAATCCATTGCCATCCCCCACCAACTTGCACCAAGAGTCATTGGAACCGTCACTGTACAAGTGTACAAGTGTACATACAGTAGAAGTGTAGAACTTCGTTGTAACTTACTAAGCGAGTCTGTGAAATTTATTATGTAATATCCGAGGTACGTTGCAACCAATGCTATCCTATACGTTTATGCATCATATGGCACCGCACATTGCGGTACGGTATAACCGAGTACAGGCTATAACCGTGTTCATTATAACGAAGTTCTACTGTACTCTATGTATTGTATAAATGTATATATATATATAGTAGTATTGCTACTACTACTACTAGTACTAGTACTACTACTACTACTACTACTACTACTACTACTACTACTACTACTACTAGGCCTACTACTACTACTACTACTACTACTACTACTACTACTACTACTACTACTACTACTACTACTACTGCCAGTTCCACTACTACGTTTATTTAGCTCCTTTTGTTGTAAGGTCACATGTAACTGTTTGTAAGGTATGTAGCGAAGTTCTACTATACTGTATAAGTGTATATATATACAGTATATATGCGTACGTTTATTTAGCTCCTCTTATATGATGCATACTCTGAATGATTATTGCATTGATTGAATGCATTCGTACCGGTTGAACCCGTTCGTCTTTCCCTTCCCTCACTCTGCCCCTCCTCATCCGTCTCCTCCTCCTCCCCCTCCTTCCACTCTTCCTCGGACACGATCTTTCTCTTATCTGAACGGCGGTCGAGACCGTTCTCGAACGCTGATCGACGCTGAACACAGCGACCGGAAATGAATCGAAACAGTCTCTCGTTCAGTTTCAGCTAACCGTCCGAGCATCGCCCGGACAATACCGTCGACGGGATGCGTCACTGCCCCCCCCTCATCCTCCTTCTCCGCTCTTTCTCGAGCGGAGGAAGCCACCGACGAGAAGACATATTTATTTCCAAAGGATGATTCGAATTCGAATCGAATGTCTTTAAATGTCGCGATTAAGTGTCTAAACATCTTCATCAACTACTACCACTGCAATTACAACTACCACTACAACAACGACTACTACTACTACCACTACAACAACTATTACTACTACCACAACAATAACAACAACATTATTATTATTATTATTATTAATATTATTATTATTATTATTATTATTATTATTATTATTATTATTATTATTATTATTATTATTATTATTATTATTATTATTATTATTATTATCATCATCATTATCGTTATTATTATTATTATTATTATTATTATTATTATCATCATCATCATCATCATTATCGTTATTATTATTATTATTATTATTATTATTATTATTATTATTATTATTATTATTCAGTGGCGCAGCCAAGGGGTTGGGGTTAAGCCCATCATTGTGGGCTTAGCCTCCAACCCCAACTTCTATTCATTCCGGCATTTAAAATATTGCTGTGACGTCAAACTCTTTTCTTAGACAATTTCATAAACTTTCTTTGGGTTCGATTACAATGTATTGCCATAAAACAACTGCGTGTATTTTTATTCTCGCGAAATGTGTTCTGGTGCAAATCATGTGTGCATTTTTGTACATCTCTGTGTGTTCATTTGTATATGACACTGTAGGCTCTATAGATGAGTTCGATATTTGAAAATAGCAGTCGAAATTGATTGATTGGATTGTAAGCATTGGTTTTACGCAGATACGGTGACATGGTTCCAAAGACGATAGTAGGTAAGATCGTCGGCGGAGTCTGTTCTCTGAGCGGTGTACTCGTCATCGCACTTCCGGTTCCGGTCATCGTCTCCAACTTCAGTCGAATCTACCACCAGAACCAAAGAGCCGATAAAAGAAAGGCGCAGAAGGTAAGTATAATAATAATAATAACAATAATAATAATAATATTATTATTATTAATTTATTATTATCATTATTATTAATTTATTATTATTATTATTAGTAGTAGTAGTAGTAGTAGTAGTAGTAGTAGTAGTAGTAGTAGTAGTAGTAGTAGTAGTAGTAGTAGTAGTAGTAGTAGTAGTAGTAGTAGTAGTAGTCACTTGGTCACTTACGTCAGAATGACATAAGCTCGACACTATCTGTTTCGACGATGATGACATAAGTATATAATGTCAGTGACCTAATACAACAGGAAACTTTGAACTAAGGATATAATAGGTGACCTCTCTACAGTGGCATAGCGTGGGTTGCAATCCCCCCGGTGCAAAAAGATGAATTGCGCCTCCACCGGGACCAACCTCCCCCCCCCCACAATGTCTAGACAAGCATAAATAACGCGCCATGGCATCGTATTACCGTATAGGGGTATCCAGTGTTTACCAATAAAATCCGGTTGCTCCGCCCACTGGTGGGCAGAAACCATAGAAACCATTGTCGTCTATTAATAGACACCAATGGCAGAAGCAGATTTCTTGCTGGTGGGCATAGACCAGTGACCATAGAGATTGTTCTGGATACTCCTATTGCATTAATAGATTCCGAGAAAGCGCTTACAGCAATTTTATGAATTATTATTACTGCGTTTTTTTTCTTCAATTTTCACGTTAAATTTTGCGCCGGTGTAGTGTGTAACTGTCCCACGGGCGTCCGCACATCAGGGCAAGAGATTGGACACCTGCCCCTGGAAAATTGACATACCAATATTATGACAGTGAAATTTGAAAACCTTGTTAACATATTAACCGTGACCATTGTGTTATTAAAATGGGTTCTGCCCATCCTGGAAAAAATTTCTGTGGGCGCACCTCCCCCATCACGCTACGCCACTGCTTCGCATTGACCTCTAGGTCACTCAGTGCTCAGTGACGGTCAGTATGGACATTGATTTATACAGTTGCATTCCTGAGTGGCGAAGAATTCTCGGCTTTTCTGCTATGCCCAGCTGAACGAACGAATGACACAAATATTGCAGATAGGCTACACATCAAAAAGTAGGACCCTATGCACTCGCTTCCGCTCCTATATGCACTTCAGAACATGAGGGCATTTTGTTAAATTAATGGACATCTCTTGTCGCGTCAATAACGCGCGTCTTATTCGAGTTCTCGCAAGAAGAAGCAGCTCTTGTTACAAGCTTTTGTTCGTGTTATTTATCGCCAGGGTTACGTGACGCCTTTGTCGTGGACGCCATCTCGTGATGTGTTGGTTTGATTTTGTGTTGCCCTTGGCAAAGAATGGTACTTCCCTAATATGATCATGAACCCGCCGTATGATTCGTATAGTGTACCAAGCAATATATATCTTCTATTCTGCATACACACAATGTACAGTACATACACGTATTTAGAGTTACTGCATGAGACCACCTAGTACAGCTGGACTTTCTTTGGCCGCTAACTGCTTTCAAATGTAATGGCCGCCGGTTGTAGATTGGCTGCATCGCGAAATTGAGAATTCTTGACATCTCTTTTTCTACGCCCCTGGTAGAAATAAACGAGTACATGTAGAATTGAGCAAAATATGACGCGGCGACGCAGAAGAAGGTAAAACAAACAGATCAGAATTGACCGATTAGCGTTGGGCATTGGAATCGTATGACGTAAAGAGAGCAACTTAGAGGATTTCAAAGTCGAAACGCCATGTGGCATCTGTTGACTCCAATCCCTCTTACACTCAGTCCGTATTGCCATACCTGCTGATTTTGTCACTTAGGGGCCGTCCATAAAGTACGTCATGCTCGAGGGGGATCTACGCGACGTCACACTTTCGGTATAACTAAAAAACCTTCAATATACAGTATAAGTGGTATAGGAAAAGACGGTTTTAATTACTCACTAATTTAATTATTTGGATTTGGTGTGCCATCGTTTGATGCTCATTATGAAGCATTATGAAGTGGCGCTATAGAGGTTTAAGATTAGATTAGATTAACACTTTTGCTCGAGATACATTATGCTATAGGTCTCAGTTATATTCGTTATCCTTGTCGGAAGTTGAATATCCGGTTCGTTGCAGAAAATTGAACGAGAAACTCGAATTTATTAAATATAAAACATGCCTGACGTAAATTCTGGACGACGCTTTAAAGGGAGGATCCGGGATTTGTAGGTACACTTATATGGGGTTCCGAGATTTGTGTCAGTTTGTGACGGGGGAGGGTGTGAAAAATTGCAAAAAATAGCGTGACGCTCTTTGTAGATGACCCCTCACCTGCCAGCCGCGAGGCTTTACATACCCTTCATGGGTGCGAACTGCATCGCCTACATGTAGATAGCTACAATGATATTATTACAAAAACGAGGACACCGGAATTACATGTAAATCAGTTCTCGAAATGGAGCGTTTAGTTCCCTTCGAAATGTTCTCAGTCTTGTCGCTGTGTTTGAACTAGAAATCGAACGCTCGCATAAGACGCAGATTGGGCAATCGGTATTAGTAGAAGTCCTATTATTGAATCGAGAGAGAGAGAGAGAGAGAGAGAGAGAGAGAGACACTGACAGACAGACAGAGAACATA
Source organism: Metaphire vulgaris (assembly GCA_018105865.1). Taxonomy (NCBI): domain Eukaryota; kingdom Metazoa; phylum Annelida; class Clitellata; order Crassiclitellata; family Megascolecidae; genus Metaphire; species Metaphire vulgaris. The sequence goes on from CM030849.1 coordinate 12,835,478, forward strand.
GACAGAGGCAGAGTAGGAGAGAGAGACAGAGAGACAGAGACAGAGACAGACCGATGGAAACAGAGACAGAGAGAGAAGGCGAGAGAACGAGAGACAGAGTGAGAGACAGAGAGAAACAGAGAGAAGGGAGAGAGACACAGAAACAAAGAGAGAGAGAGATAGAGATAGAGAGAGAGAGAGACGGAGAGTGACAGACATACAGAGACAGACAGACAGAGACAGACAGACCAAAACAGAGACAGGGAGGGAGAGAGAGACAGAGGGAGAGGGAGACAGACAGACAGAGAGAGAGAGACAGAGAGAGACAAAGAGAAAGACAGAGACAGAGAGTCAAGATATTCGAAAACACGAACAACTTGTTATGCATGCACTTTATGTCAGCACCTTGCACTTCAGTTGGCTTTTGGAATCGGAGTCATTCATTTAGTCTTAAGTGCATCGTACTTTGCAGGCACTCGAATGGGAGGTTCGGTGATGATGGCCGACTCATGGGACTAACCAGGCAGCTTATTGAATCGCCTCTCAATGGCTGAAGAAATATGTCTATTTGATATTCAAAATCAACTGTATGCCTTCTGTAGATGGAATGTATGGGCAGAATTACATATGAGATTACCATCGCCGATAAAGACTTAAAGATCTACACTAGAACTTTTAGTTTTTATAATTCAGTAGGTGTTATATTAAATTTGCAAAATATACTTTAAATAATAAAAAGGTAAAGGTAAAGGTTCGTCCATAGGCCCTACTCGGTTTCTAGCGTTGGGCCCGGCGCTGATCTCCGGTGTCAGGCAAGCAGCGACGCAGGTGGCTAAAGCCATTAATCTAGAATAGTTTGCCATTGCTTTCTCTAGACCCGCGCTTTACCTTCGCAGTCACAGCTGCTACTCAGTTGCCACCGCCATCTCGTGAATGAAGGCTGAGTCGACCTTAGGAGCTCCTGCGGAGTTGAACCCGTTCCGTCGGCGTGCCTGTCTAGCGTGTTACCAATCTGCCATCTTCCCGCCCCTATAAATAATAATAAATAATAACAATAAAAATAATAAGAACCACAACAATGCGAGGAAATGATAGATATAAAGATGGATTAGGATTAAAAAAAACAGCAGCAGCAGCAGCAGCAGTAGTAGTAGTAGTAGTAGTAGTAGTAGTAGTAGTAGTAGTAGTAGTAGTAGTAGTAGTAGTAGTAGTAGTAGCTGGTGATGATGATGATGATGATGATGACGACGATGATGATGATGATGATGATGATGATGATGATGATGATGATGATGATGATGATGATGACGATGATGATGATGATGATGATGCGACTACACTGTCCTGTCAAAAGGATCATTTTCAATTGGCAAAGAGCTTCTGCATTTGCAATCATTTCTTTGAATTAGAAATCTCGTTTTGCGCGGATCCATCTGGCGAAGACCTCGTCCCGCGCGGCCTTCATCAGCACCAAGAAGAAGGTGAAGCAGAGGCTGCTGCTCCTTCAGACCGACCTCGAACTGGACCCGGATGACGGCCGCGACGACACCTACCGATTGCAGCACCATCACCTGCTCACCTGTCTCGAGAGGACAACGGTAAAAGGATGCATTCTTTCCAAATACAAAGTGAAACTTGCTTATTAGTATCTTTAGAGCACATATAAAAGTTATACTGTGAACCAAGGTTGTTTCTAGGATTGTGAATTTGGGGGTGTCAGTAAAATTTGGGGGTGTTACTTCTCGAATTGGGAGTGTTCGGGGCTACTTGTAGTACCATAGCAGCCTAATCTTGGGTTTAGTGCCATGAACCTGAAATCCCCAAATCCAAGGGTTATATCCAATACTCCAATACAGCATGTATTGTTTTAATTTAGTCATTCTTTCTTTGTGTGCGTGTATATATATATATATATATATATATATATATATATATATATATATATATATATATGCATTTAGTATGTTGTATGGTTATCAGTCTCAGATTTTGTGGGTGTCGACCTCAAATTGGGGTGTTAAGGGGGGTGTTAGGGGGTGTAAACATGTCCATGCTGTGGACATAGGCGTAATTGTCTATTAGGCTTCTTGAGTGAGGCGCCAAAATCGTGTTTAATTTATCAAAAATAAGAAAAACGAAGCAAACGAATAGGATCAATATACAAATAACTGACTTAATTAACCAAGCGAACTAAGTGACAACGACATTTTTGCGTGTCAGGAGTTTCGGAAGTTGACGGCGTGCCATCAGTAAGCTTTGACCACAGGCGCCGGAGACCCTAGAGCTCTCTCTGGTGCTAGGACAAAATGTTTGCGGACAAAATGTCACGGACAAAATGTCTTGGGGACAAAATGTCAGCGACAAAATGTCATCCTAACTCTAACCCTAACAATAAACCGTGACATTTTGTCCGTGACATTTTGTCCGCTGACATTTTGTCCCCGTGACATTTTGCCCGTGACATTTTGTCCGTGACATTTTGTCCGACCACGCTCTCTCTATATATCTCTATACCGCCTCTGGGGAAAATCAACCATTGAATTCAGCTGATACCAAGCTTTACATAAATAACAACACTATTTTTTAGGAAGGTAAGTAGTCTGAAATAGGTGACATTCTGAAAGCAAACTCGCTTCGTCTATACCTGAGTACGTCCCTATTATAAACGATTCCTATGTACAGTACATGTACGTTTCACCTGCTCAGCCAGAGACAGGAAAGGTGTCGGTCGTACATGGAAGAATCCCTGGAAAATGTAATTATCGTCATCGACTTCTTTATAATCATCAACGGAGATTTACATTCCTACAAATAATGTCACAGAACATCTCTCCAGGTTTTGTGTACCTAGTTCGGCCCATTGAGTCGCTTGTTACATTTCGATCCAGACTCAAGACGCCCCTGTTCTCTATTGCCTTTCCGCCTTAACCGGGACCAGAAAATCCGACTGACTTCTTGGATTCGACAACAACAGTGGATCGAGATTCTAATCAAGGAGTGATCATCGAACATGAGAGCATTACAAAAATGGCGCTATAGAAGTACGACGATAACGATGATGATGGTGATGATGATTATGTTGATGCTGCTGCTGCTGATGATGATGATGTTGATGATGGTGGTGGTGGTGGCGGTGGTGGTTGTGGTGGCGGCGGCGGTAGCGGCGATGATGATGCTGCTGCAGATGATGATAATGATGACAGAAAGAGAAATCGAACAGGCAGAGGTGAAAAGGAGGAAGAGCTCTATCTATATCGATCTATCTCCAGTGTATCTATCTAAAATAGCTATCTATTTATCTATCTATTTATCTATCTGTTTATCTATCTATTTATCTATCTATTTATCTATCTATTTATCTATCTATTTATCTATCTATTTATCTATCTATCTATTTATCTATCTATTTATCTATCTGCTTCAGTGGCGTAGCCGCGAATCCAGAATAGGGGTTGCGTTGCGACGTTTTTCGACCAAAAGGTCTTGGCGAGCAAAATAATATTCATCGTCTCAAAATTCAATGCGTTTCCTCGATCTAATACTAACCCCCTACCCATCCAACCCAACCCCCGACTCCTCATCGGTTTAGGACGAATCTCACTATCGCTCCCGATCCGAAAAGAGTGGTCGGGCCCCTAACCCCGTCACCCCGTGAACCACCGTTTCTAAACCAATGATCTGCGTTGGTCTCCATCTTTTCTGTCTGCCTGCCTGTCAGTCTGTCTGACTGCCTGCCTGTCTGTCTTTATATATATATATATATATATATATATATATATATATATGAGTATTTGTTTTAATTTAATTATTTCTCTATAGATGTTTAATCTTTTGAAAAATTCACTTTGCCAAGCAATTACTAATTCTTTGCTCAGAGTCTACATAAAAGTGCCTCGATGGTCCAAACGCATTGGCTTTTGGATCATCGCGTAAAAGTGCTTCGATGATAGAATAATGTAGTAATGATCGTCGTGTGCTTTAAATACAATCCTTGAAGCATTTTTACCTGCACAGGTGCGCCGATGGTTCTTTAATCAGGTACCCCATTGATTCTACGGTAAGTCCTGTATTCTTTCTGTCGTGTTGCGTTGATTGCGTCTGGTCAACGGTATGTCGAAGTCCTGTTTTAGATTCCAGTTCTGTCGTTCTATTTTGGAATTTGTTTTTTGATTGCTTCCTTTGTTCTCTGAATATCTTGCGTATTTTATTGTCTCCGTATGTTTGACTAGATTAGATGAATCAAAAGAAAGGACTTTTGTGGGGGGTTTTATGGCGGTACTGATCTAAAATTAACAGAATTGAACTAACATAACTATGGCCCGAATTTAACCGATATATTATGAGAGATAGTTTGGTACAAGCATCGCCAGAATGAAGATTGCAGAGCAAACTAGAAATTGGCACAGCAGAATAGAATTGAGTCTATAATGAGGCAGAACAACGAAGAATTTAGCGGACTAGTTACTGTACTTGCACAGCGCAACCAAAGTCAGAACAGTCCAGAACAACTAATATGGACCAAAATCAGTAACTAAAAAGCGAAGATGAATAGCATAATTATATACCGACTCTGATAACTAGGACCAGGGTTATTTCTAGGATTATTAATTGGGGGAGTGTGTCGATGTATTTTGGGGGGTCCCATCCACACCGAAAAAGTTTGACAAGCAATGAAGGTAATCCCAGGCTTAGATTGGGGGATGTCGGTCTCAAATTGTGGGGGATGTTGAGGGGGTGTTTAGCGGGGTGTAAAACTATTCCTGACGAGGACCATGGGAGACTTTTTCAATACGTTGAGACATTACGCTCGTAGATGATTAATTCCGCCTACTGAAGGAGATAGAGGAAGACAGAAGCCTGATAGATACAATCCGGAAAAGGCAGAGAAATTGGATGGGACATGTCCTCCGGCATGACTCTCTACTAAGACCAATAATCGAAGGGAAAATGGAGGGAAAGAGAGTGAGAGGTAGACCGAGAAAGATGATGTTGGAGTGGGTGATGGATAAAGGATATCAGGAACTCAGGAACAGGAGAAGAAGAAAGCAATCGATCGGAGTGGGTTAACTGGATACCTGGACCTGTCGAAAGACAGAAACACTGATGATGATGACTCGTCGCCAACCAGAGGTGACGCTAGAAGCTAAAATGACGAGGCATAGATTGAAATATTTTGGATACATGATTAGAACCAACGAAAACCATAGAAAGGGAGATTATGCTAGGAAAAATGGAAGTGAGTAGAGGTTGAAGAAGAGATGGACAGACGGGATCTATGAAAGAACACATTTGACACTGGAAGAACTAAATAAAGTGGAAAATAGGAATGGAGTAAACTCATCCATGATATCACCTTTCCATTTTTCACTTTACATTCCTTGCTGGTTCCATAGGTTGAGCGTCAACCCTAGCCGCCGTCAACTCGACTTCGATTCACAATCACCTGCCCACCGGCGCATAACCGAAATTAATATGGGATACGTAACACACTGGGCTTATGGTCAGTGCCCGGCTAACTGTTAAACTTCGGCTATGCATATCTCAACTGTAGATTAAGCGATCATGAATAAGCAGCTACTATGGTACCATTTTTCGAAAGCGCTATAGAATGTTACGAGATTTTAATTACTTACTTATGACCAATTCATTATTAGCATTCCTCTACATACATGCAAAAGTGATCTTTGAAATTTATATTCCTCAATCCTCATCATCACTAACCGTAGGTCCAGTGCTGGAGTTGTGAACTTTGAGCTGGGTGGGTTGAGGACTGAAATTCAATGAATGACAGAAACTGCATATACCCGGACATGCGATTTTTGGAGGGTTGCAAAGTTAGCTGGGGGAGTTCAACCCCTCCCCCAACCCCCGGCAACTCCAACAATGCGTAGGCCTGTTGATGTCTAATGTCATATCCACACATTGTCTGCAGTTCTTTCCTGTTCATTGCCCTATGACCCTGTAAACTGCATTCACACCTTTCTTCAATATCATCACACCATTCCTCGTGTGGTCTTCTTTTACAGTATTATTGGCGTTCTGCATTATTCCAAACATTACATTTGCATATGTAAATTCATATATTTTTTAATTTCGATTTGCATTATATATTTAGATAATTGAATTTTTCATACATCGACTCGACGCCCGGCCGATATAAATAACTCCCTCCGTCCCGGGCGTCTCGCCAATCCGTTTCCCACCCTCTATGGTGTTACAAGGGACTCTAAGCAGCCGACAAAATGGCGGCCACCGGACGCTTTGTAATCCCATCGATTACATAAGGGAGCGCACGGCTGTTGCCGGGAAGAAATGGGAGAAAGGGAAAAACGACTTATGCTACAGTGTATGTGAGGAAGAGATCGAACGGCTTAATCTGAATGCGACTGAGGTTGCCATGGTAACTACTCCGGAGTCAATGACGTCACCGGGAAAATGGAGACAGTCGAGGGTTTCTCATGCAGTGAAAGCGAGTGAGTGAGTGCGTGAGTGAGTAAGTGGGTGAGTGAACGTCTAGACATGCGTCAGACTTCCCAGAAGGTTTGCATCTTAATATTGTGTCTATGTGTCAATGGTTATAAGAAGCAATATATTTCCTATAATCTAGTGTTATAGGCCTATGCTGGAATTGATTATCCGATTTGTCTATGGGGTTTGGAGGCTTAAACCCACTGGTTGAAGCCGAGACTCGATTCAATTATTGAATTTACGACCCCTTCCTCCGTCAAACATGCTTTTTTAAGATCGATGCCCATGATGAATATAGAACGTTGTTATATTTTATTGTTTACTTTAGCACTTTGCATGCACGAGATGAAAGGAAAGAAATCGTGAACTGTACTCTAAATGTTCGTTTAATATGAATAACAAATTGTGGAGGAATTTTGTGGCCGAAGGAAAAATAATGAGACCAGACTCCTTTGAACAAGTAATTTAACCAATGATCAGATGAAAAATAACCGTATAATTTTTAAACGATATCAGAGTACCAATTCGACAGTATCTAAAAACAGTGGCGTAGGCAGGATTCCAGAAATGAGAAAGCATGCAAACATTTTCTTCCCAAAAGTCTTGACGAGCGAAAACATATTCTCTCCATCTGATACTGCCTTTAATCTCCCTCCTCTCCGGTTGGGACGAATCTCACGACTGATCCCGTAACGAACAGGGGCGCTGGCCTCCATGTCCCGCCATGCCAGTGACTATACGCCTATACCTGGGAAACAGTATCGTAATGCCTGAAATTCATCATGAAGTGGCATGGATAATTATTACTGTATGATCTTACAGTTGAAACAGCGTTGGCCTATTTGCTGCAGCGCATTGAACATTCTGCTTCGGAGCCAGAGAACCATAGATTTTCCGACCAGAGATGTCCATGGGTCCATTTTTTAGAACCCAATCTAACCCAACCCATCAAATCTCCAACCCAACCCATGCCGATAATAGGTTTACTTGACCCAACCCAACCCACTGCAATGCATTACAGTTTCTTAAACCATGACTCATTTTCTGACCCAACCCAACCCACCCCACCATTGATATGTAAAAGTCTTACCCAACCCAACCCAATCCAACCCAACCCACGGGTTAACCCAACCCATGGACATCTCTGTTTCCGACACAGATCATGGTTCCCTGTTCCTATACGGATCCGCGGAGCATTAGTATCTCCATGAAATCAATAGATCCGTTACTTTACGACGATATTCGAACGAAAACAGTCTGCTATTCGAACAGCGATGGCGGAGAACCAGCGTTGTTTTATCTCGGACATCTGGCATCGTGGATAAAAACGCACTCGAGAAAATATTCACGCCGAGCGAATACAGTTCACACATGACGTGCCCCAAAATCAAATCCTGTATCCACCCGGCCGCAAAAGACAAATGCCCCGATCACCCTCCAGAAGGCAACGGACCGGTAAAACCCCCCGAAAAAACCCGACGAAGTAAACGGCGCGGATGCGAAACGCAAAATCCTCGTCGGCATAATGATTGATATTCGATTCAGGTTTTGCCAGATAACCGTCGAAATTGCGAGAACGCGAAAATCTTGGATAATGAAAAACGCAAACAAAGCGGCTTGTGAAACGAGGGTTATAAATAACGGTGCATACGAAGATGGTAAATAATAATATAGGAACAACAAACGATCCATTCTTAAGTCGATCGGTTGACAGATAACCCGACGATGGAGGAACAGTTCTGACTTTCTGATGTTGGTTGAATAATTGATTTAGTGATTTATAGTGCTCTACACGATCTCTCGCATTCTCGCATTTTTAGCGTAGAGTCATAGTTGCCATAGAACAGTGTTTATTCTAGGCCTGTTTTGGGGGGGGGGATTCCCCCAACGTTTTAAAATCTCCCCCAAAATGTATATGTTGGCTTGGGATGGAAATTCCCCCCCAAAAAAAAAAGCGTGGAGAGACAAATCTTGTTCCCCCCAAACATTTAAAACTCCCCCCCCCAATGTCAAGGTGGCTAGAATAAACACTGGCCATAGAAAATGTTGTTTCATTATTAATAAAGGATGTTTGGAGAGATCCAAGTTCTCCATTTTGCCCTGACCAGTACCTTAATTCTAACAGTTATTGCGGTATGCAACAAAATCCGAACTACTCATCAGTGGCGGTCAAAATTGTTTCTCTAAGCTGTCATATCCTACCTAAGGTAAAAATGATCGACTGTTATCTTGTTTACTGTCACCGGTCTCTGTTGTTGCTTATTGCGCTGCTTAGGGAAGAGAATTCATCGAGGCTGAGGCGTCGACCAGCGTTGGTGATACCCGACGAATGAACGTTACACCGCGGGCGATGACACCGACGTCACCACCTGGTCACTCGAGACAAATCACTCGATCGTTATGTTGTTGCAGTCAGACGATACATGCCAACTATCAGGTACTAATTGTTTGCTCGTCAAACATGACGGGGGAGCTTTGTAGTTTTTCTCGATCGTCAGACGCAGGAAAGCATGGTTGCTTTTCATATCACTAGACACAGGCAGTGTCTTAGCCAATGGAGGTTTCGGGGTTATAACCAGAGATGTAGCAAGTACACAATGCTTCAAGTACAAGTACAAGTACAAGTATCTGGCCTCCGAGTACAAGTACAAGTACAAGTACTTGCATTCCAAAAACTCCGAGTACAAGTACAAGTATCTGGCCTCCGAGTACAAGTACAAGTACAAGTACTTGCATTCCAAAAACTCCGAGTACAAGTACAAGTATCTGGCCTCCGAGTACAAGTACAAGTACAAGTACCTGGCCTCCGAGTACGAGTACAAGTACAAGTACCTGGTCTCCAAGTACTAGTACAAGCACAAGTACAAGTACTGAAGCCTCAAGTACAAGTACCGAAGCCTCGAGTACAAGTACCGATCCTCATAGCCAAATACAAACAGCAAATAGGCCTACACTTTATTAACGGGTAGCTGTTTGTCACGGTTATTGAATAAAGTGGTGCTAGAACAAAATGTCCGAGGACAAAATGTCACGAAAAATGTGACGGACAAAATGTCATAGGGATAAAATGTCAGCGGAAAAAATGTCAGTGGGCAAAATGTCATCCTAACTCTAAGCCTAACACTAACCCTAACCCTAAACCATGACATTTTGTCCCCTGACATTTTTTCCGCTGACATTTTGTCCCCATGACATTTTCTACATGACATTTTGTCCTCGGACATTTTGTCCGGCCACGAATAAAATTGACACTATTAGCATCTAAATATCATCACAGTTGCACTAAAAAAATTAGAGAAATAAAGATTATTATTATAGTCTTGCATCGGTCATAATTATTAGCCCTATGCGGTCTCGCGATCAAGCCAGCTTGGCTAAATAGGCGTTTAATTGGTGCGCCAGAAGCAGGCACACTAAGGTCTCTAATGGCTGCATTATACAGCCTGTTGAACTCCTTTCTATTAACTTCACTGTTACAAAATACGATGGTATCAGTAGCTTCATCATAAATATCGTTGAGTTCCAGGTAATTGGCCATCTGTGAGGATGTGCTTGTCATTAGCCTAAAGGAACAGCATTACTGGTACCCTTGAAGTACAAGTAGCCAGAGATGTAGCAAGTACACAATGCTTCAAGTACAAGTACAAGTACAAGTACCTGGCCTCCGAGTACAAGTACAAGTACAAGTACTTGCATTCCAAAAACTCCGAGTACAAGTACAAGTACCTGGCCTCCGAGTACAAGTACAAGTACAAGTACCAAAAATTTGTACTCGAGTACAACTCGAGTACAAGTACAAGTACCAAGTACTACATCTCTGGTTATAACCATCTTTATCTTCATCATCATCTTCAACACCATCATCATCATCATCATCATCATCATTATCATCATCTTCACCTTCATTTTAATCGGCATCATCGTCATCATCATCATCATCATTATCATCTTCACCTTCATCATAATCATCATCTAAACATCATCATCATCATCATCATTATCATCATCATTATCATCATCATTATCATCATCTTCTTCTTCACCTTCATCAGCATCAGCATCATCATTGAACTTCTATAGGGCCAATTTTGTCGTGTTCTTGACATCATTCGATGGTCGCTCTTTGATTTGAATAGTTATCCCCGATTGTCGAATCCAAAACGTCGGTTCGATTTTCCGATCCTGGTTACGGCTATACTGTATACTTCGGATAATGTACTTACTATCTATTAGCGGTCTTATTTCGTGAATTTTTTATGTATACTTTTAAGAAAAGTTCGTCGTCTTCTGAAGAGCTCCACAGAGTCCACATGACCAATACGTCATCGAGCGGACGGCGCGCGTCGCCGATCTCCGAACCCGACAGTCCGCCATGTTTCAGCCGCGGTGCAAGAGCGTCGCCTAGCGACGATCCGCAAACCAATAACAACGCAACGCCTCTTGGTGACGTTGCCACCGGTTACGACAACCCGTCGAGCGGACAGCGAATCAAGAACGTTGACAACTATCAGAGTAGAAGCGAGGGTTTTGCTGGGCAACGGCAGCTAATGCTGGAAGTTTCTAAGTTATAGGCCAACGGAGTCGAAAGCGGTTAAATCGATGAACAAAATCAGCCTCCATGTTGTGGTCTTTGGCTGTCAGAGTAGAACCAATTCTGCGAGCACAGGTGGAGTTGGTGAAACATCGTATCCCATCGAACCGTAAAATTTCCCGCAAGACAAAGTAGCCTGCTGGTCTAGTTACAGTATACCTGACCTCACAGAGACGCAGAAAGGAAGTGAGGAGAATGTGGAGAACTGTAGAGATTGAACCATTTTAGTGCATATCACCACGAGACTAAACGAAAGCTTTCAGGTTTTGATTGGCCGACTTTCCTTCCACCGGGGGTCAATACCCGATGGATGACCCGATGGTCAATTCACATCTTAGTCGACTGGGTGAGTGCGGAGACAGACATAACCACAAAGTCCTCAACACAACGGCTGAGGGCTGAGGGCTTCTTGACTGTCTATGCAACTCGCCAGCCACTGGAGCCACAGCGTCAACTCGAATGAAATCAACGAGCTCAAATTAACGAATAACACAATTTGTGCAATTTTCTTGCGTATTCTTTTCACAATTTCGTGTTCGATTGCACTTTGTCATGAAAGTTGCAATTCAATTTTACCAGAACACTACGTCTTAGATTGCCAGCCTGTATCACAATTTGAGACTTTGATGAAAGCCGATGAAAGTTTCAGAATGATTTCATGGCCAGCTAATCCATTGCTTCGCAACTCAAAGACCGTCGTCTTTGCGCATACGAGATGCAGTAACTAACCAGGTTTTGTTTCGATAAACGCACTATTTTTAACCCCTTAATTAACCGTGTATTTAACTGTAACTCAATGTAAAATGGACGGATATATACGGGATCCCCAGTTAAGAGGTTATTAAGCAACAAAGCAATCAACGACTGTGTTGTTTCCGCTGTCGATGCAGTAATAATATTATTCGTAAAGTGTATCGGATGTTAAAATTTACGAAAAGCAGCTCGACGTAGGACCACTCACAGCACACAATTTTGGACAACATTTTGGGGGTCTTGGGGACTTGGGGATCGGACCAAGATTTTGATCCCCGTCCCCTTTGCCGGCCTCATCAGTGGGGTTAAACCCCAGACCCATAGACATTTAGAATACTGCTTGTGTTGTAATTATCTGCGTTTGCAAGCAACGAATTTCCTCAACTTACTCATCGACCGTTACTGATAAATCAACAAAATATAGTTCCATTTATCGGCCGAAATATCGAATATACGTTCAATATTGTTGCCGAAAGTGCAAAATATAATGGATTCCGGTGTTTGAAGAATATTTGCAATCGTAAATTATTATTTATTCATGGTTTAAAACTATTTGAATAGTCTGTTCAAATATTATTTTAATTGCGAAAAGTCATTTCGTTTGTTATTATCAACAACACGATATCTCTGCAACGGACTGGTCAGACCAAAGATATGTATCGTTCCATAATTATTACCGGTATCTTTGCGGGCCAATTCGCGTCCCTTGTGGGTCGGATCTGTCCCGTGGGCCGAAATTTGAATGCCTATGATTTAAACAGGATATTGAAATCATCTCTTTCTCAAATCACAAATGTTCGCAAATAGACAACTAAACAAAATTCCTGTTGAAAAGACATTTTGTCCGAAATTTCTGTAAGTTAACACAAGCGATAGCGGTCGAAAATCAGTCTTATAAATTTATGGGCTCGAGAAGATTTTCGGTAAGTGGTTCATTCATTCATTCAATCATTCATTTATTCATTCGTTTAGTCATTCATTCATTCCTTCTTTCTTTCATTGTTTCATTCATTAATACATTCAGTTATTCATTCATTGGTTAATTAATATGTTTTCTTGTAGAGGCCTATCAGTGATATTTTGCTTCCATAAATAATTACTACTTTTACTCTAAATTTAGTTTTGGCATCCTTATTTGACTTTCACTTTCAATTTCACCGGCCGTGGAATTGGTGCAGAACTGCTGAAAAAAATTGGGATGCAAATGATGACTAATTTTCACGCAAATGGCAATATATTTGTACACAAGAATACAACAAGAAACTTCTGAATAGACAGCATCTATGTCTAGCTGAACTCTGTGTTTTCGCTGCTATGTATATTGCGTGTTTTATTCGCCAGATGGAGCTAGCGAATGCTATGCATGTTGGACGTAGAACGGAGACGGTTTCTGAATGGATCCCTGCAACGCCTCACATACGAGCTAGAACTTAGAAGAGATACGGTAACCGCCTAAACTCAGTTGCAGGGGCGGTTCCAGGTTGGGAACGACCGGGGATGCAGTCTCATCGGCCCACCAAAATGCGCTTTCAATGGAAGATGATCGTCTAAACGGATTAGCCTTGATGTATATCCACAAAGATACGGACATATCCATAGACGATGACATCGACAAATTCGCTTCTGGCAATGGCCAACTCAATTTTGTCCTATGACTTTGTACCACCAGACTAAAATGGCTCTTATACATTGTCAATTCTGAGCATTATATTTTATGAATCAAATCTACAGATTTCTTCTAAACCGTTTACATATAATTCTTTTGACAGCTGGCGGTATCTCCCCAGAAATTCATCGCATTACTCCCACCATCTTTCTAAAAATGCATTGCATCTCCCCCCAACAAGAATTATTGGTGCCGCCACTGCTCAGATGACTTTGAAACCCAAAGGCGGTAACCATATCCTGCTTTCGAAATACCGGTGATAGCTCTAATTATGATACTTATAGGCCTAATAACAGCATAATTCATGGATAAAAATGCTGATAGAACTGTTTTTAAAAACTCACAAGCTTTGAAAGTCCTGCTATCGTTCGGGTAAATATATTGATTAGCTGATAGATAGGACATTGATTAAGCTAAATGAATGACCGTAGCTCTTAACTCAAGAAACTCATACATTAGAGCGTTAACAGTCAGACATCCTCTGCTATTAGCAGCAAACCAATCAACTCTCTGCTGCAGATGTACACTGTACAGGTTGCGCAGTATTAGCTAAATGCGAGAGCGCAATACGATACAGCGGGGATCATGGTTCAGCTGCAGGCAAAGGAAAGACAAGAAAAAGGAGTTACTTTGGAATTTTAGAAACAACCGGAATGAGAGAGAGAAAAACAAGATAAAGTCGTTTTCTGTGAAAGCAACATACTTGGCGATATTGAAGGGGTGAGGAAAATAGACAACGCGATTGGTTAATGTCTAGGAAGCCCACAAATGATTTTAGAAATACTGTAGACTCTTAGACCTATATGGCCCATGTGTGTGTGTCCTGCTTTTAAAACTCTTAACTCAGTTACCACCAGGGGTATTTAGAACATGCCAAAATATTTATAGTCAGTTTAATATTAACTAAAGATGTGCCACGTTTGCTAATAAAGCACATGCAAGAGTCATCTAAAGAGTTACAAAATAAACTCACGCATCAGGGGCGTAGAGTAAATCGGTATATATATATATATATATATATATATATATATATATATATATATATAGCCACAAAATCAGGCTACCTTAAAATTTTTATGTGTTTTTAAGATCTTCAAAGTTTTTAAAGATTTATACTCCCACCCCTACCCCAAATCACATTATCCCCCAAATCAAATTCCTGGCTACGCCCTGTCACGCATCAGAACATTAACGAACAATTCGCTACATAACAACAATAATTAGTAGGCCCACTATGTGTACTGCTTAAGGTAGCAGCGATAGTGGTGGTGATAGTATTGCTGTAGTAGTAGTAGTAGTAGTAGCAGTAGTAGTAGTAGTAGTAGTAGTAGTAGCAGTAGTAGTAGCAGCAGTAGCAGCAGCAGTAGCAGTAGCAGCAGCAGCAGCAGTAGCAGCAGTAGCAGCAGCAGCAGCAGTAGTAGCAGTAGTAGCAGCAGCAGTAGCAGCAGTAGTAGTAGTAGTAGTAGTAGTAGTAGTAGTAGTAGTAGTAGTAGTAGTAGTAGTGGTTGTTGTTGTTGTTGTAGTTCTGATAGTAATGATAGCAGCAGCAAGTGTAGTTCTTATATAGCGACTGGAGTCTATTGTGAACAATTACAGTGATGGTTAGGAATGCCAGATATAGAAAATGAATCTCACCATCTCAGTGTGCTCAGGAGTATATAGGGAAAATATATTCAGGTAGATTGCAGGTTTAAGGATGCTGCCCTGTAAATCCCAGCCACGAGGCTTGAAGGGGCGTTGTGGTTGCGGAAGGGAGAGAGGTGGAGGGAAAGGCAGGGCAAGGATCAGGAGCTAATTGGCAACATAGGGAAAGCAGCGACTTGAAGTCTGAGCACCATGCACCGAATGCAGTAAGACCATAATAGAATAGCGCCATCTATCTCTCCTCTCTCTCTCTCTCTCTCTCTCTCTCTCTCTCTCTCTCTCTCTCTCTCTCTCTCTCTCTCTCTCTCTCTCTCTCTCTCTCTCTCTCTCTCTCTCTCTCTGGCACTATGTCTATGCTTGTCTGTCTGTTTGTCGGTCTGTCTGTCTGTCTGTCTCTTTCTCTGTCTCTGTCTCTGTCTCTCTGTCTCTCTCTCTCTGACCATCTCTGTCTCTGTCTATCTGTTTCTCTGTCTGTCTTTCCCTCTCAGTCTCTCTCCCTATCTCTCCCTCTCTCTCCCTCTCAGTCTCTCTCCCTCTCAGTCTCTCTCTCCCTCTCTCTTCCTATCTCTCCCCTTCTCTCTCCCCTCTCCCTTGCTAAATATCATCCAATGGCTGTTAATATATTTGTCGACGCTTTAATAGCGTCGTCATCTGCTGTTCGATGATAAATCTCGATTATCTCCTAAGGTAGTTTCCCACGAGATCAATTATTCGCGTTCTACTTTTGCATTCCACTCGAGTCCATCTCGTCTCAGAGAATCCGACACCGGCCCATCTCCCTGTCTCCCTCCTCCGACAGAGCCGGACTCGATCGAGTGAGACTGAGCCATCCAGAGGAGTAATGCGAGCAAATAATTGAAATCACCTGCAATGTTCACAGGACGTGATGTCGGTAAATACAAATAAACACTGCTTTCAACATGCTGCCAATTAACTCCCGACCTTTGCCCTGCCTTTTCATGCACATTCTTCCCACTCCAGTGGCGTAGCCAGGATTTGCGGAAGGGGGGGTTGCTTTTCGGTTTTGACCGTGACCAACTTTGAAAAAGTATTGACAAGCAAAAAAAACGTTATCAATTTTTCCCGACAATCAAAAAATGTTATCTTCTCTAGTTTTCCTCTCAAGCAAAAAATGTGATCTCCTCTATTTTTTTCTAACAAGCAAAAAAGGTCCTCGCCTCTTAAACTCTTAAGCCGTTACATTATCTCGCCAAGAGGGGGTTTGACCCCCAAAATCGCGTTAAAAACTTAGAAATGCATAGAAACTCATTAAAATATTTTGCTTTTGGGCAGCCAGGGGGGTAACTCCCACCACCCCTTGGCTACGCCACTGTTCCACCCACAACTGTGTCTCATCAAGCCATGTGGTTGGGATTTAGGCTACAGGGCAGTTTTAAAACTACTATTTTTGTATGTCTACAAATAATAATTCCCCTTGAATTTCATATCCAATGATAGTTTTGTGAACGCGTCCAGTGCTCAATTTTCTTGTGAAAGTTGATTGATTGTTTGACTCAAAATCTCCCATGGGTATTGGATGACCCAGAAAGAAGTGCCACCGATTTCTAAAAAAATTTATTGCTAACATATGCATACTGAGCAAGCTTTTAGTCTTACTATCCAATTATGTAGAGGAAAAATAGGGACAATATTATCTATTGACACAAAGACAAGTGTTGGTGGTGATGATAGTTGTTGTTAGTGATGATCATAAAGAAGACGATTACGACAATGATGGCGATGATGATGGCGATGAAGCACTTTTCTGAAGAAGACATATAGTTTTGGAATGTTCTAGAATCTAGAATGTCAAACATGCAGCCCGCGGGCCGGATGCGGCCCGCGAGAGCTTTTTATCCGGCCCGCTTGGATGTGACGGGAAAATTAAAGAAAACAATTTAAGTTTTAGCAAAGTAACATAGTTTAAGGTGTGCTCAAAAATTACATATATGCACATAAAATTAAATGTTATAACTACAAAAAGTAAAGTTTAACAAGGATGCATTGTACTGGTTATTAAAATACTTTACTCTAAATTAACAGTGTCCCAAAAATGGAATACTAAAAGTTAGTTATCAGTATGTTTTACATACTGTTTTGTGTAACAGGTCTACTGTAGTTCTTGTTAATACTATGTACAAATCAGACCCGCGACAACCACAAAGACTTTTATGTGGCCCGCTACATGAAATGAGTTTGACACCCCTGTTCTACAGCTGTAGATAAGCATCTCAAATTTCAACCGGTGTCGAACCCAATTCGGCAAGGCAGCTCTGTAGAAAGACGCAACTGAACCAAAACGACCATATCCATTATCCAATGACATGTCTGCATGGGCGCCGGCACATTAGGGCAAGAGGGGACACCTGTTTCCCTGGAAAATGCAAATACCAATATTTCACATTGAAATTTGAAACCTTGGTAAATATTAGCCGTGACCATTAGGCCTATAACAGTGGACATTGTGTTAGAATGTACTTTACCGCTCCTGGAAAAATTTCTGTGGGCGCCCAGCCGCCCATGCATGTCTGCAAAACGCCTCTTTCCATTTTCGAAACGGATTCAGTAATCCTCTAGGATTTACTCTAACTAATCCTCGAATGGCTCCATTACGCCACCGGCCTTTGCAGTCAAGGGATTAGTGGAGTTGTTTAAAATAGGGTGGTACGCTTTTATTCCTTTGCTTTTTCGCCCTAAGGAAACACAGGCACGACTGCTCCGGCTACAGCAAGTCCACAACGGAGGATGTCTCCACTGTGACCAGTTAGGGATAACTTAGATGGTCGTAACCTAGTATTAGGAAGGCGGTGTAATCATTCGAAGTGCCAGGGATTGCTCTGTAAAGAAGGAAACTCTTCTGGTAAATTGAGAAAATATGGCCAACGCTGGTTCAGTTAAAACTCAGTTAGTAAGCAAGTAAAATCTCGCAAATTTATATAGCGATTTGGGAAGTAGTACAGTAGTAGCTGCCAGAGATGTCCATTGTCCATGGGTTCATTTCCTAGAACACAATCCAACCCAACCCATCAAATCTCCAACCCAACCCATCCCAGCCCATGCCGATAATAGGTTTGCTTGACCCAGCCGAGCCCAACCCACTGTAATACATTACAGTTTCTTAAACCATGACTTATTTTTAGAATCAACCCAACCCGCTATTAATATGGAAAAGTCTGACCCAACCCAACCCAATCCAACCCAAGCCATGGACAATTGGACATCTCTGGTAGCTGCTTATTCTTATGCGCTTAATCTTTCTTGAAATAGCTATAGAAAATATGGATTGTCCGCCGGGCAAATGTCAGTTGAGTAAACTTCTGAAAATTTTGTGATATTCATGCCACACAAGGGTCATCGCTACTATAGAGATTCATTCATTTGATGGAAAGATTATTCGGCGACGTTTTAACGATTAACGTGGCATCTAACGATATTTATAGGAGTTAAAATTTTGATTTTCAAAATTTATGTTCTTCAATCGGGTATTTGTTTTATCAATAATGCGGTCTACAGCATTATCTGCATTTAATTTAAATCTAAATTCGTAGCCTATATTTATCTTCGCCTCTAAAATCTTTTCCGAGGTCAAAGTTAGTTCCGAATTCAAAATGCCAACCGTTCGGAAATGAAGCTTCATCTTCTTTTCTTCTTCTTCTTCTTCTTCTTCTTCTTTTCTTCTTCTTCTTCTTCTACTTCTTCTTCTTCTTCTTTTCTTCTGCTTCTTTTTCTTCTTCTTTTCTTCTTCTGCTTCTTCTTCTTCTTCTTCTTCTTCTTCTTCTTCTTCTTCTTTTCTTCTTCTTCTTTTCTTCTTCTTCTTCTTCTTCTTCTTCTTCTTCTTCTTCTTCTTCTTCTTCTTCTTCTTCTTCTTCTTCTTCTTCTTCTTCTTCTTCTTCTTCTTCTTCTTCTTCTTCTTTTTCTTCTTCTTCTTCTTCTTCTTCTTCTTCTTCTTCTTCCTCCTCTTCATGTGCCATGTATTGCTACGTCAGAGACTATGGATTTCCACTGAACTGCATGTATTGTTCTGTCTGTTCTCGGTTTAATATTGAATTTGATACCTGCTTCTTCTCTTAGGTTTTCTCTGTGTATTATTCTCTGTATTCCTGCCTCTTTGTCCCTCTACTTTTACCTGCTATGACCAGATTTTCCAGCCTGCCCTATTAAGTGGTTATAAAATGTGAGTCATTGCTTTCTTCTGAGTTCCAGTGCACTGACATATATAGCGGAGTACCTGTGTCCTTTCTCTTTTTACGGTATAAAATTGTAGAACTTCCCCACCTAGTAATGTTTGCTGTCCGTGAAATGATTTTATGAGAAACATCACGAAATATTATGATAAAAACGTCAAAGTATAAGATAAACAACGATTATCGATTATCTCCAAGAGGACGCATCATGCGCGATGACGCATGCGCGATATCATTGCTTCAAGCCTCGTTTTCAGTTACAACGGTCCGAGCCCAAATGTCGCGTTTCTATGGCAACGATAAACGATTTTTTACAAGAGTGCCAGCCGCCGGCGCTATATAAATGGTCGGTTAATGGCGTAATTACGACGGTTGATGGATTTTTGTTTGGCTGCGTCTGTACGGCTGTGCGTACAAACAATTGGCGCTACGTAAACTGCGTCTATGTGGAGGTGGTCTTTGGTAGTTTAGTGACCTTATTCGTCACATGAAACCGATTGCCAATTGGCCATTCGTTCATGCATGCGTCGTTTCGTCGTTAATTAATAATTAATAATAGCAGAAAAAGGCAGACACCTCAAATAGGACGTCACAACCAGTGGCGGCTCTAGGATTGGCAGGTGGGGGGGGGGGCGCTGGGGTGGCAATTTCTAATCAAGGGGAGCTAACCATTTGTTGTTTAATGTATGTAGCATTAAGTATAGGGTCCCAACTGGGGGGTACTGGGGGGACAGGCACTCAATAGGGGGGACGGCCCCCTTGCTCCCCGGTGGAGCCGCCACTGGTCACAACGCGTTAACCCCCCTCCCCGTCATCTTGTCGTCTTTCCAATGTCAAAGTTAACGAATCGTTTGAAAATATTCATTAGAATTATATTAGAATTATTATAGTTGAAATAATATTCTGACACTTTTTCAAATTCTTTTTTTTAAATAAAGTAGGCCTATAGTAAGTATAAATATAAAATACGTTAAATTTTGCAGTAGCACATCATTGCAGTACTAATAAAAATATTTAGTATTATGTGACGCCACATTTCTGGAACCTCCCCCTCCCACCGTCGTCACACATCGTCACAAATGTTTGAACCCCCTCCCCTAAGTGCGTGACGTCATTTATGGACAGCTCCTAAGATGGAGTCCCTGCCATGTTTGAGAACAGCTATGTTTCGCCCCTCAAATCTAATATCCTTTAGTACTTTGGTTTATTTTGAAATCATTTACACTCAGGCCCATCCAGAGGGGGCCATTTGGCCCGGGTCTCCATCCGAGAGGGGCCTCAAAATTTGGTTATGATTTTTAAATATTGATGAGGACCTTTTATTGCTTGTCACGTTAAAAATCTGGCGATTACCTTTTTTGCTTGTTACCGATTTTTTAAAATTTTGGCTAAGACATTTTTTTCGCTTAAAAGTTCCACCTGGCCCGGACCTCCTTCAGCCTCTGAAGGGGCCTGTTTACACTAATTGTCATTGCTAGCTTCTCGTCCAATTCACTCGATCTATCTCTCATTCTTGCACTAAACATGCTGTTTGTAACGCCCAGCCAGTTTCTTAAACAGGTTCAAGTTGTGTCCTCTGGTTCCAGCGTACTGTTTTCTTGCAGTGGCGTAGCGTGACTTTTGGGGGCCCGGGGGCATCTTTGACACGGGGGCCCCAGAGTTTCGAGCTGACGAGCAAAAAAAACGTTATCGTCTCCACCTTTTTAACCCTGACGAGCAAAAAAAAGGTCCTCACCACATCATTTCTATCATTTCTAGGGTTAGGGTTAAGTTTAAGTTAGGGTTAACCCTAACCCTAGCTTAGACCCATCTTCGCCCCCCCCCCCCCGCCCGGGGCCCGGGGGGAAGTCAACAAAGTGCCCCCTCCCCGCCCCCTCCCTAGTTACGCCACTGTTTTCTTGTCGTAAAAATGTTCACTTGTTCGTTCACTCGTTTGTTCATCTGAACTCAGAGTCCGGAATTCAAATCGTCATTCGGAATTCCGAAGTGGATGACAACTGACTGTCTTTGATAAATAAACGAAGTGCGCAACCATATATCTATGTTTACAATTCGTTCGATACTCTGGTGGTTTTACCGCATAGATTATAATAATGGTTCACACTGTCCTAGAGTTTTCAGTTTTCCCAAACGAGATTTCCGTGATATACTTCACAGTAAATTCCATGGTGACATGGGTGATTGGAATTTACAGTATCTATGCTGTACTGTACTGTCTGTTTTCCATAATATTTGCAATATTTCTCTATAGAGCTTCATTATTTGAAAAATTGCATCAGCAACTGACTGTCTATATAGATTTATTTCAAATGGCGTTTAGAGTATCAATGCCCGGTCGCTTTGGTTGCGTGCTTTTCTATCCGAATGTTTGACATTCGTTAAACTTTGCAGAAAGTCTGCATTTATTCTTAAACGCGCTTGGGAATTCTGTCACGCAGTCTCTCGCTAAAAGCAGAGGAAGCAAACAAAACTTGAATCTGATTTGAAGAGAAAACAAACGAAAAAATATTGCGACAACATCAAGGTTATTTCGACAATCGCAGCCTAAATCATCTCTGACTTTGTGTTTAGTTATCGTTCTAACGAACTCAATGATGATCTATCGGGGCCGTCCATAAATGACGTCACGCGAATGTGGCAGTTTTTTACCCTCCTGCGTCACAAAAAGTCAGACTCCATAAAATATAACGTTGCAACGCGTTGAACCCTCTCGTCTTCCAAAAACGGTTGAAAAGCAAAAAAGGGTTTTACTCATCTTGAGGAAGTTGCGCAATTTTAACGTACACAAAAAATACGTGTACAGCGTCACAAATGGTCACAGTTGCGTGATTTTAACGTACATAGGCCTAATTATTACGTGGCGCAGAGCTTGGCTAGGTGGCTTATGTACTGTACGTACATCATTGAAATGTTGTTCAGCATGAATTCAATGATTGGGTATTAGGTATAGGTATTGGATTAGTATTATCCTGCATTGCGAGCGAAGCAAGCGCGAGCGAAGCGAGCATCTTTCTAGTCTTAATAAACTGCTTCCACTATTGCCACTTCAATAGTTCACTCTAAGTTAGACTACTGTAACACACTGTTTCACAATCTTCCAAAGGCTTCCATATGTAAACTCCAATCAATTCAAAATGCCTTAGCTCGTGCAGCTACTAAATCACCTAAATTCTGCCACATTACACCATCACTCAAATCTCTTCATTGGCTGAAAATAGCAGAAGGCATTGAATATAAAATAATATCGATGACTTATAACTCACTTCATGCATCAAAACCAGTTTTAACCTAGGAAATCTGATAATTTCACAACAACCTCTATGTACTCGATTTCCCTCCCGTGTAACTCTCCGTCGTCCTCTGAATCAGGGCCATATTAAGGCGGGGGCTGAGGGGGGCTGTAGCCCCCCGACCCATCATGAAAATAGGCCCACCGATTTTCGAGATAACCTTTTTTGCTTGTCAGAGATTTCTAGTATAGGCGACGAGGCCTTTTTTCTCTGCCCCAGTCCCACTCGGACCTTAATCCGCCCCCCCTCTAAATTTGCAACCGTGCTTTTTCATGTGATGAATAAGAACTGTGGTTCTTAATTCCAGCATCTCTCCCAGACACCACGGTAAACACAACTACAATAATTATTATTGGATAAAATATTTTGCTTGTATGGCATCAATGGTGTATGTTCTAGCAATGGAAATTTCTACGCTGTTTTCCAGTTCTGTCCCTAAAGAGAAATTCGCGATGTTGACGTAACCCGTTTGGGCGTGAAGCTAAACTACCTTTGATGTTGTAATTTGAGAGTTGCTGTTTCCTAAAGGCGCTAAATAAATCACCGATAATTTGCATCCGGACGCTCGTTTACCGGACAGCGCCGTGTTCATTCGTCCATCTCTCCATATCGGCTGCTGCTGATGCTGGAGCATAGATGCTGAGCGCTGCATTTGATCTCATCAGTCGCGCTGTTGCTGCAGCTGGCCGGAACCATCGTCATTTTGACTCCGTCTGTCGGTGGAAAGACACGCAACATGGAGAACTCAACCGCCAACGATAAAACCGCGACGACGGACGATCGAACGGAAGTGAAGAAGTCGAAACAAGAACGGCGGAAGTCGACGACGACGGCGGCCGATGAGGAAGAGGAGGAGGAGGAGGATCGACGGACGAAAGAGATACTAAGGCAGTTCTTCGAGACGACGACGGCCCATGGGTGGGGACAAATGGCGAGGGCGTACAACTGCCCGGTCAAGGTCATCTGGCTGCTGCTCACCCTGGCGGCGTTCGCCATCAACGTCACGCACGTGACGATTCTCGTGTCGCAGTACCTGCGCTTTCCGTACGAACAGGTAACAAGAGTGATTTGCTTAGGCTTTGGATCGAATCAGTGTTTAATCTAGACTCCTGGACTCCGGGGGAAAACTGACAAAACCGGGGGAAACTGACAAAGCCGGGGGGAATTATGCTAGGGGCTGCTGTTAGTTGCTGTTAGTTGATGTAGTATGCCAAAATTTTCGGGGGATAATTTGACATTTCGGGGAGGGCAATTTTTTCTCGGAAACGGCCTAGATTAAACCTTGGATCGAACCTTCCTCCACCAGTGGCGGTTCCAAGTGAGGGATGAGTGGAGATGCACCCCCACCGGTCTTGCTTTACTTTATTTTTTGGCTTGTTAAACCAATTTTTTGGGTAAACGTCTAGTAAAACTACTGGGAAAACTGCGATGACTTTTGTCTGTTTGTCAGCCTATTTCTCGGTAAAAGTGTAGAAAATTAGGGATAAAATTCTCTTTTGTCAGCCTTTTTCGGCAAAGTTTATTGATTTGTTCCTTCTATTTTCAGCCCTCCACCAAGAAATCCTGGAACCGCCACTGTCCTCCACCCCTCAATGAAACGACTCTTAGTAATGATGTCTGACTACTGATTGCAATTGTAAGTAAGCAAAGTAAGTAAAAAATAAATTACTTTAGGATGTCCATTAATTACGTCAACAAATTAGGGAGGAGGGGGTTTGAAAAATGTTGACAGTTGTTGGCAGGGGAGGGGACAAGAGAAGTTGTCGTCAACAATTTCATTTTTTACAAATGATGAAAAACAGGAAATTTCATGGAATATTATTTATTACAATGGAAAAAAGCCTGACAAGCAAAAAAGGTCATCTTCACCACATTATGATACTTGATGAACAAAAGAGAGGGGAAAATGGTCATCGCCACAAAAATAATAACCTTCTAAACTTTTTACGGAAGCCCGTCACTGATCTTAGTTCGGGGGATCAAAAGTTTTTGATACAATTATAGGGGGTCACTGAAAGTTGACAGTTATTGGAAAGGGGAGGGGTCAAAAAGTGCCCAAAATTTGTTGGCATAATTAATGGACAGCCCCATAGCGCTGCCCGAGAGCTTGGCGCAGTGCACCAGCTTATTCACGAGCGCTCAATCTGGGTGAAATCCATAGTCCGTTGTCCGTAATCCGTAGTCCGTGGTGGTTAAGGTTGTGGTTGTGCATTGATTTTAAAAATTCCTTCGTAAAAAGACGATGGGCGTCTAGGTCCTCATTTGCCATTCGGGCCTGCCACCAACTGTAGCGGAGTTAGTCTTCTGATTCTGCCTGTTCTACTCTATATAAAAACGAATAAAAACGAGCCAACACAGACACTGTACAGATGATGAAGAGGGACTAATGCTGATGGCAACCATCAAACTAAGCCAGATGAAATATTTCGAGCACTTGATGATGAAAGATGGACGCGAGAATTTGGCCGACGCATCAATGCATGACACCTGAGAAGAAGAAGAAGAAGAAGAAGAAGAAGAAGAAGAAGAAGAAGAAGAAGAAGAAGAAGAAGAAGAAGAAGAAGAAGAAGAAGAAGACCCTTTATATGCTTTCCTTCTTCTTCCTCCTTTTATTCTTCTTCTTTTTCTTCTTCTTCTTTTTCTTCTTCATCTTCTTCAGCTTCCTCTTCCTGTTCTTGTTCTTGTTCTACTATTACTACTACTACTACTACTACTACTACTACTACTACTACTACTACTACTACTACTACTACTACTGCTACTACTACTACCACTGCCACCACCACCACCACCACCACTGCCACCACCACCACCACCACTGCCACCACCACCACCACCACCACCACCACCACCACCTGCTGCACCACTGCCACCACTGCCACCACCACCACCACCACCACCTGCCACCACCACCACCACCACCACCACCACCACCTGCTGCACCACCACCACCACCACCACCACCACCACCACCACCACCTGCTGCTGCTGCTGCCTGCACCACCACCACCACCACCACCACCACCACCACCACCACCACCACCACCACCACCACCACCACCACCACCACCACCACCACCACCACCACCACCACTGCTGCCACCACCACCACCACCACCACCACCACCACCACCTGCCACCACCACCACCACCACCACCACCACCACCACCACCTGCTGCTGCCACCACCACCACCACCACCACCACCACCACCACCACCACCACCACCACCACCACCACTGCCACCACCACCACCACCACCTGCTGCTGCCACCACCACCACCTGCACCACCACCACCACCTGCACCACCACCACCACCACCACTGCTGCACCACTGCTGCTGCCACTGCTGCTGCTGCTGCTGCACCACCACCACCACCACCACCACCACCACCACCACCACCACTGCACCACCACCACCACCACCACCACTACTGCCACCACTACTACTACCACTACTACTGCCAGTTCCATTACCACGTTTATTTAGCTCCTTTTGTTGTAAGGTCTGTAACTGTTTGTAAGGTATGTAGCGAAGTTCTACTATATACGTCTCATTGAAGCAAATCGTTCATATCCTGTCGTCGTCATTCTTCGTCTCCCCACTCAGTTCAGAGCGTTGAAAACAAAAATTTCCCAATGTTTTGGAGTAAATGAGAAAACAAGATTACTTGTTCAATGCTCATATATTATTCAATGTTTTCCTATTTGCTATTCAACAACACGTCAGCATCGCACATAAAATCACTTGTTGTTAATGTCTGTTTAAAGAACTTTAATGATCTTTTGAGTACAGTACACTGTAGACCAATCTGTTTTTACCAATTTACACCAACGGCAACGTAACGTTGATTAATTTAGTGTTCACAGATGTACAACCGGTGGGTATATATATATATATATATATATATTCACAGTGTTTATATATATTCACAATATATATTCACAGTGTTTCATACTGGCCTGTTAGGAGGAGAGATCCTCCGCCCCAATCTAAAAATTCCCCCCATAATCGCAGCACTAATTTCTTTGCATTGAACTGTGCCTTTTCCCTCCAGCCAAGTCACTCCCCACCCCCCAAAGGCCTGGAGTCTTGATAAAGCATATCCAAACTGCATATCCAGACTGAAGCTATATTTTAGTAGGGCCTAATCATTGCAGTGGTTCTTAACCGGGGTACTAGTACCCCACAAGGGGTACTTGAAGGACCTTGTGGGGGTACTTCAAGTGATCCAGAAATTTAAAATAAAATATCGACTTTGACTTAGGTATGGTCCAAAACTCAAAATTCTAAAATTACTAATAATGTTGATGTCAAATGATGGGAATTGACAACTGATCTTTGTTTTATATTCGAGACCAGAGAGGTTAGGCGCCCTAGTGAATTGGAGTTCATAGTGTCGGAGGTGTATTTGAAGCTGCACTTGTGGCAGTGACTAATGACCAAAGATCGTGACATTTAGTCATTAGGTAAGTCATTAGGATCATGGTAAGCGGGAGGTACACTGGCAGATACACTGTGGTCATTAATGGTAACAAATAGCATCGGAGTTTATGTGAGAGTACATCATTACTCGACTGACCTAGCATTCAGTTTTTTCTATGCTGTGGGTCATCCGTTAATTACTTATCGTCTGGAAATAATGTAGGAATGCCTGAAACAGTGTTTAATCTAGACTCCTGGACTCCGGGGGGAAACTGAAAAAGCCGGGGGGGGGGGGAACTGACAAAGCCGGGGGGAATTCTGCTAGGGGTCGCTGTTAGTCCATGTAGTGTTCCAAAATTTCCGGGGGAATTTGAAATTTCCGAGGGGAGGAAAGGGCAATTTTCCCCCGGAAACGGCCTAGATTAAACACTGGCCTGAAACCCTGACGTTTGAGGTGAAAAGGTTGAGGCTAAGAACAACGGTTCTTAGCCATTTAAAGGCGTCGAAATTCTATTAAAAGGTAATGAGGGAATACAGTGTGTTTTCAGCATTAGAAACAGACATGTCTCTGGTGGGACTGGAGTCAGACAGAGTCGAATCGAGTAGGGCGTCAGATGAAATCAGACTGTGCAATTAAATCCGAAGGCATGCAATTTGACTCCTGGATTCGAAATCCTTTTACCGTGGATCTTGATAGCATATATAGATGACAGCGACTTAGCTAAAGACGACCTGACTGACATGAGAACGAACGAAGGAAATGATGCGTGAAGATTTCGATTTTGCCAGTAGAAACAGACTTAATGATGCCAGTGACGATATGCGCGTGGCACTATCCAAAACGCAGCCACGGTGTTCAGTACTTGTAGACAGCAAACAACAGGGCTCTCATTAAGACAGGCATAAAAATCTGTATATAAATGCGTACTAAGATGCGACTTGCTCCGTACGCTGTACAGGTAATGTAGCAGCTTTTGTACTAAATTAGAAAATTTAAAATATAAATTTTACTTTCTGGCATGTGCATAAACATGTGATAGATGTATGTTGCAGCTTATTATTATTTTTCAGTATATTTTGAGCATAAACTTCTTGTTGATATATATATATATATATATATATATATATATATATATATATATATATATATATACGGTACTTTGGCAGGGTACTTCGCTATCTTACACTTGTTTTAGGTGTACTTAGTCAGAAAAAGTTTAAGAACCACTGCAGGCCTAATGGTATGATAATTAATTAAAATAATTGCAAGTTTCAAGTTAGATATTCGAACATTTCACTTGTTTGTATACAGGGCCGCCGAGAGGGGGCAGGGGCCAACTGCACAT
Source organism: Metaphire vulgaris (assembly GCA_018105865.1). Classification (NCBI taxonomy): domain Eukaryota; kingdom Metazoa; phylum Annelida; class Clitellata; order Crassiclitellata; family Megascolecidae; genus Metaphire; species Metaphire vulgaris. The sequence continues at coordinate 12,863,826 of CM030849.1, forward strand.
GGGCCCGGCAGTCTGGGGGTTGGGGGTGGGGGAGCCGGGCCGATGATGAATATATGTTTAATTAACAATAATATGAATAATAACACTAAAGAAAGAGGGGCCCGGTGAGCAAAAGGGGGGCCCGGCGTGACAAAAGGTTGACAAGCAAAAATGGTCATCACCTAATTTTAAGATGTAAAAGAGGCTGACAAGCAAAAAAACAGGTCGTCAAGGAATTTTATTCTGCACAGGGGCCCGGAATTTCTCTCGGCGCGCCGAGTTGTATACATGTCCTTCCAGTTACGACCGACATCGCAGTTTCGACGGGAAACCCATCAACCAACCACACTTGAGTTGAGATGATCGCTTTACATCAGATGACCGCCTATGATAGCGAGATAACATGACGGCATACGGAGAAACAGAACGAAAAGAACTAGGCCAACTGATGGACGAAAGTGGTAGAGCTCTGCTTAAAGTTGCCGCAAGTACTGCAACGGCGCTCCTTGATTGCTCACACTGTCTTTTATTGAAATACTCAATAACACAATTTTCCATATTGCTTGCCACTGCGCTAAGGTAAAAGTCTGTGCGCTACGAGTTAGACATCTAGCACCAGCACACGGTAACGCAGTTTAGAGAGAACATTGCTACTGCTGCTACTACTACCACTACCACTACTACTACTACTACTACTACTACTACTACTACTACTACTACTACTACTACTACTACTACTACTACTATTACTACTACTACTACTACTACTACTACTACTACTTTACTACAGCTACTGTTATTAGTAATACTGCTACTACTGCTACTGCATCTATTAGACCTACTTCCTTTTCCGCCTCTTCTTTGGCGTCATCAATATCACCATCGTCGTCGTCGTCATCATCATCATCCAGTCTTATTATTCTACTTCTTCTTCTTCTTCTTCTTCTCCCTCTTGTCCCTCTCCGCTTTTCTTCTTTTTACAATGTTTACACAGAGGGTCTTTCGACGCTTTGTCATACATTGACGTTGAATTATGTGACTGTCCATTCAATTACGCGTGCATGAACGATAGAGTCGGTAGATTCTTCTCAGCACCAAGCACCCTTGCCTTGTCATAGCAGGCAATGTTATGATGCTGATGATTTGTGAGTCTATCGTGCGCCAAATGACCCGCGTGGTGTCTCACCATGGAACAATTGTGAAGTAGGCTGGTTGGTCTACTTTGAACCTTATTATGGAATAACTTGGATAGCAATACAATTTCCACTGGAGACATTCGATTACCTCTCAATTTGCCGAATTCCCATTTCCGCCGAATTCTGTTCCAATTTCGCCGAATTCCCATATAGCCGAATTCTTATTTTGCTGAATTTAGACTCTAATCAACAACTATATGTAGCTTATAACAATAGTATGTTCATGAATTCCCCTCATAAAATGATTGCAATACTTCAATCAATGGTTGCATTTCTATTTTATGTATGTTTGCTACTTTAAACATGAAAACTCAATAAAACTTTAGCCTAAATGTTGACCAGGCTATTTATGCTAGTTCTTTTTTTATTTTTTAGGCATATGCACAAACCTGACACACTTCCTATACTTTTTAAAATGCGTAGTATTGTGGCATTTTCAATCAATCAATAAATCAATCAATCAATCAACGAATCAATCAGCCAATCAATCAATCAGTCAATCAAATAAGTTTATTTCTCAACAGCCTGATGAATAAACTTCAAGAATAGAAAGAAAAGCTTAAGTATTGTAAACTACTGAAATATAAACCATGAATGGCCATTATACTTGAACAGACTTTAAAGAATGATTCAAACTTATAATTATTAATATAAATTACAAAAATCTAGTACTAATATTTAATAGTGAGAATGAAAATTATAAAGTTGATCTAGGTAATATAGTAATAATATATTATATATGATATTACAGTCTAATAGTAACAACTGCAAACATGAATAGTAAAAGAAATGTATCGTATTTTAGAAATTAACAACATTTGGCTTCTTCTGTAGATGTTAACTGGAACATTTATTTCAAACCTCTGAATTAGGCAAGTCAACGGACGTATTGTGTCACGCTCTTTGTATTTTAGTCACTAGGGGGCGCTCTGGTGGAAGAGCTTTTTGTCGATTTTCTCATCAAATTGTCCTCAATTGTTCTCTATCGTGTCGTCGCGAAGATAAGCGACTAACAGCACTTGAACCGGATGAGTCGCGCCCTCTGACGACTGGTATTTGTTCAGCAATCCAGCAGAGAGCACCGCAGGAGAATCAGAGTGATTGAGCGGCCGGCAAAATGGCAATAAATCGACGTTGTTTTGATCAGATGGGAACAGCGTATAGTTGACCTCTGGTCGATGCGATACTTTGGCTGATTTCCGATCTATATGTCCTTGTGGTAGGTGGATTCAGGGGAGTGACAAGTGCCCCCCCCCCCCCAAAAAAAAAAAAAACTCATACCTACAATTTTGTTTGCTAATTTCTCGTAATGACGGAAAACAGAAAAGTCAGTAGAGTCAATTCACACTTTTCTTGGCGCGATATAATTTTTTGGCTAAATTTTGGGGCAGAAGAAGAAGAAGAAGAAGAAGAAGAAGAAGAAGAAGAAGAAGAAGCAAGATTTCTATATTGGATCTTTTGTCGGTCCATGGTACTGTTAGCATTCTTCTGTAGAACCACATTTTGTGGCTCCAAGTTATTTGTCCATTTCCTTTGAGAAGGTCCCTGTCTCCGTGTAGTCAACGCAAATAATTTTCGTTTTCTGCTGGTGGACATGCAAGTGTTCGGGAGTCGAACCCAGATTGACGGCGTCTAGGACTGACGCTCTACCAACTGAGCCACCATCGAGATGATATATTCTATTGGCTAGAATTGACCAATATCTAAATGATCTTTGGGATTCAATCCACGAACTCAGTGGCGGCTCCAACGGGGGTGGGGTCAGGGGGCCCGTGCCCCTATTGAGTGCCTGCCCCCAAATGGCCCCCCAGTTGGGACCCTATACTTAATGCTACATACATTAAACAACAAATGGTTGCCCCCCATGATTATAAGTTGCCACCCCAACGCCCCCCACTTGCCAAATCCTAGAGCCGCCACTGCACGAACTACCACGGATATGCCTCGGACCAACGAGTCCGTCTTTAAACGACCAGTTCAATATTATAACGGTATTTTTCGCTGCGTACCAGGGTCCCTGATTAGATTGACACCAAGGATTCTACAAACCCACTTTTCCAGTTCCAACTACAGTATGTGTTTGATGGAACGTCGTGAGCCACCCGAAAGGGGGAAGAAATTTAGGGTAATTTTCAGGGTGCGATTTGTGACTAGAGCAGTGGGGGGATATTTAGGGGAGGAGACTTTGGGGGGATGTAGTTGTTAGGGAAATGTAGCAGTGGGGGATATAGTGGTGAAGGGATGTAGCAGTAGGGCGGATGCAGTAGGGCAGTGGGAGGAATCGCGCCTTCCCCCTACAAATCGCGCCCTGGTAATATTAGATTCAAGTCTCTCTCTCTCTCTCTCTCTCTTCTCTCTCTCTCTCTCTCTCTCTCTCTCTCTCTCTCTCTCTCTCGCTCTCTCTCTCTCTCTGCCTGTCAGATCTTCCAATTCATTGAGTAGTTTCAGAACCAGGCTTAAAACACATCTCTTTCAATTAGCTTTTCCTCCATAGTATTAGTCGGTCTTGCTCTCTCCCTCTGACTGATCTCTGGAATGACCTGGTCTTCTGCGGATGGATTTTGAAGTACCATCGATTGATACCCTTAGATATTAGGGCAGAAGCTGCACTGTGTAAAGTTTGTGCTTAGTTTCTTAGTTATTTTTAGTTTATTGCATTGAGTTTTTGTTCAGTTGATTTGTGTTATTATTGGTTGTGTTTTAACATTTTTTGATGCTGTGTTTGTTACGAAATAAAGATTATTATTAGAACTGGTGCTTTGAGGTGCATAATTATTATGTTATTATCTTCATAGTGACTACGGTTTTGAATAGACAAGTATGTTCGTGCTGTTATAAACAAATGTCTGTAGGTGACAGAAGTTGAGGTGGCGTACATTGAATTTCCTTCCATTACGATCTGCAACCTTCAACCTATTTCCATGTCGACGGCCAGCAGTCTACTGGCAAACACGTCTTCCAGCTTCTTTCGCTGGAACAACACCACCAAGTACTTCTTCCGCGACCTGGAACTGCGTACCAACGACACGCACAGCTACGAGCTGTGGTACGACCGGATGCGCGGACCGCGCGGCTTCTTCGAGAACATCGGGGACGAAGCGAGGATCGTCGGCCATCAGCAGTCCGACTTCATCCTCGGCTGTTCGTTCGGGAAGGGCCCGTGTCCGGAAAACATGTTCAGCTATTTTCAGAGTCCCTCCTTCTTCAACTGCTACACCTTCAACGGCGGTAACGCGAACTCGGAAAAGCTGATGGCCCGTGCCACCGGACCCGAAGCGGGTCTCTCTCTGGTACTGTACCTCGAGAGCGACAACGGCGACATGCGGTACAGCGGACCGTACTACTCGTACCTGAACGTCGGTAACTCGGCCGGCGTCCGGGTAACGATACACGCCCCGGACACCCGTCCTAGTCCAATCGATTTCGGGTTCGACGTACCGCCCGGGTACTCGTCGTCGATCGGTATCAACGTACTGAAGTACGTGAGGCTCGGTCCGCCGTACGGGCGATGCAGATCGGAGGAGCCGCCAGCGCAGGGACAGGGACAGGTACAGTTCGTCTATTCGGCGCATGCGTGTCTCATGGCCTGCCAACAGGCGTACATCTCGACGCGCTGTGGTTGCCTGTCTTCGCTGTTTCCGATACCCGATTCCCTGGACGACCGACTCTTCTGCGGACACTTCAACGAATCCGACCCCGTGCTGCTGTTCAACAGTTCCGACTGCGAAGCCGACTGCATGTCGGAATTCGCCAACAACGACACCGTCCGATCGGCGTGCCAGTGCGACCCGCCGTGCGTCGAGTCGACGTACCGCAACGATCTGTCGTACGCCTACTGGCCGATCGATTTCGCGCAGGAGGAGTTCTACTACAAGTACGTGCTCAAGAACAAGGATCGCGACCGACTGAAGGCCTATGAGAATCTCAAGGGCTTCAACTTCTCAGAGCTGGTCTACTACGGTTTGGTAAGGAAGAACTTTATCCGGCTGAACGTCTACCTGAAAACGCTCATCATAGAGGAGACGGTTCAGAAGGGCAGCTACACCTTCTTCAACCTGTTTTCCGATATCGGAGGAACGTTCGGACTCTGGATTGGGATGAGCGTGCTCACCTGGGGAGAGGTTATCGAACTGATCGTTCACCTGTTGTTCAGGTCGATCAAGAAGCTGCAGAGACGAAGATACGAGTTTAGCTGAAGATGATAAAGATACACTGTACAAGATGGATCTGATACTGACTGTTGAAGAAAAGATGACCGATTTGTACGTTCAAGCATCATACTCCAGAGTTAAATTTCTCAACGGTAGCCAGGTCTTTGCCAAAGACAACCTATTCAAAGGCCAAAACTTGGGCGTAAACTTGGATGACAGACAAATTGATGGGCCCAATCCCTATGCCACCCATCTTCTCTAGTCTAGCCTGTCAAAAGTGGCGTGACGGCCAAACGAGACTAGCGCTTTAATAGGAGTTTACGCCCATGATGTGCCAAAGAGAACGTCATAGTTCTATTTGATTTAAATTAATGTCAGCAATTTAATCGCTGTCTTTGATGTAATCCTTGACAAGTATTAACGGTGCAAGGACAAAATGTCCGCGGATACAATGTCATGGCGACAAAATGTCCGCGGACAAAATGTCACGGACAAAATGTAACGACTCCAGGGTGCGATTTGTGACTGGAACAGTGGGGGGATATTTGAGGAAAACAGATTTGGGGGATGCAGTTGTTGGTAAATGTAGCAATGAAGGATATAGTGGTGAAGGGATGTAGCAGTAGGGGGATGCAGTTGGGCAGTAGGGGGAATCCCCCTTACCCTCTACAAATCACGCCCTGCCTAACTCTACCCTAACCCTAAACCGTGACATTGTGTCCGCTGACATTTTGTCCCATGACATTTTGTCTGTGACATTGTGTCCGCGGACATTTTGTCCGGACACGCGTGTTAACTGTAAGCAGAAACCTTAAGAATGCAGCTATGGCTGGTTTCTGGTTTACGACGGTAAGGATCCTTTAATGGCGACGTTGTTAAATCGCTGTGTGCAGGCTGAGAGACGTTGTTAGCATAATCTTTAGAAAGATGATGTGTACAGTGTTTGACATTTTGTGAGAAACAGCGTCCAAAATGTTTGTTCCCACTGGAAATCGAGCACCCGAATTCACCAGAAGATTGGCCTCGTCCTGGAAATACCAAATCCTCATTTCTGCGGCAATTCGAACGCAGATTGTGTGCACATAATCGAACTTAAAGTACAGCTCTCCACTTACCCCCTCGCAAGGTAACAAAATATAAATACCAGCAGTGGCGGTTCCAGGAATTCTTGGTGGGGGGATGAAAAAAAGTATAACAAGTTGGTGTTGGGGATGCAAAGTGAAGAAGAAAAAAACAAAAGAAAAGAGAGAAAAAGGTCATTGTTTGCCCACTAAATGTTAATAAACCTTGCAAAAAGGTCGACAAGCTAAAATAAAGAAGGTAATTCGCAGTATTTTTCACAGTTTTTTTAAAACTTTCACAAACTTTTTGCAAACTTTTTGCAAAAACTCACCGGAAAATAGGTTGACAAGCAAAAAGGTCATCCGGAACCCCGGTGGGGGATGCATCTCCAGTCGTCAACATGGTGGAACCGCCACTGAATACCAGTCTTTCCTCCAGCCAAGCGAGCCAATAACTAGGACACACATTTGCAAATCTAAATATGACTACAACACGAGCGCCCGCACATTAGGACAAGTGGAAGCACTTGCCCCCAGGAAAATGCAAATACCAACATTTCACATTGAAATTTGAAAACCCTGCTAAAATATTAACCGCGAATATTGTGTTAAAATGTGTGTTTGCCCTTCCTGGAAAAATTTATATGGCGTAACCGTGACCATTGTGGTTTGTTCCTCCTGGAAACATTTCTGCGGGCGCCCATGAACGACCGCCACTCAGCCATTTTGACCCAAGAATTGTTGTGATGGACGTTATAAGACTTTAAAAGAGTACGCAATGCAGTACATAGTTTAGCAATATTTAATCGACACATTAAACTCTTGAACAGTCCCTTTAGACGAACATGTTAAACCGGATGAAGGAGCACTTAAGTAAGTAAGTTAGTAAACACAATATCGTTGTATTCCAACAAACGTCCCTTCGAATAGTTCGTAATCCAAGCTAGGGCTATCCCCGTCAACACGAAATCACATAACAGAAGTCGTTTAGTTTAGACGACACTCACATCTGAAACTGAAATAAGAAAATAACTAAAAAGTATTCATCAGTTTAACTGAAACTAAATCTAAAACTTTAAAAATGTGGAAAATTAAAAATTGAAGCAAAAACTAGAAACGAAAACTCAAACTAAAACTAAATGTGAAATAGACAAATCTGAAAACCCGTAGCGTAAACTGAAATACATTTTAAATGAAGACACAAACTGAAGAAGCAAAACTGCAGGAGCGTTTCCAGTCAACACGGACTACAATTTAACAATACACTTTTCGAGCTCACTAAATTCCGTGACAACTGTCATTTATTCTATAAATGAAGATTCTGCAATAGCGTTCATAGTTTCGATAATTTTTTTTATAATCGATTAATCTTTGCTACTGCTACGGTGTACGTACTGTATGTTGTCTCTTAATTTGATTTTAAGCTATCGTGTTATGTCCTGGAAAAACAATATACTGTTCTCTTTTCATTAGCCATTGACCCAGATGATTAGAATTACCTGATTCTTGATAATAACCAGATACTGAGGAAAGGTGTTTGACAATCTACGCATTGAAACACCTGAGACGCTAACCTTAAACTGGCCATTAATATTTATCGTATTGAGTCTTAATCTGCCAAATAGTTATCATCACCTTGGCTATCAAAAGTAATTATATATATATACCTATATTTCTGGCAATAAATTCGTTTAGCCAAAAATCAAACAGCTATTGGGTTTTACGAAATCTTTGTTCAGTAATTCGACATAGTTGTGACGTTCAAGGGTTTTGAACTTTATTATTGTTTGAACTTTTTGAACTTTATCGATAAGGCTTTAAGATCATAAAATTCAATTCGAATTATAACTTCACAATATGGCCTATAAGTTAAAACGTAGACGTTACTGCAAGAAGCAGCGCGATTGATCAGCGGGTAGGTATAAGTTACAGCAGGGGTTCTCAAACTTTTTCAGTACAGGGACCCCCTTGGAAAGGTATAAGAAATTAGCCGACCCTCTGACAAGGTCACACTTATTAACGTTAACCAGTGCTGAAGGTCAGCCGGAACGCGGCGAAACGGAGCTCCGGTACCTTTTTGGACCATGATTTTTTCCTTGTCAGGACAATGAAGAATAGAACAGTACATGGAAAATATAAGAATGACTTTTTTGCTTGTCTTTTGGTGAGCTCCTTCGCCTTTTTTCACAGACTTTCAGCACTGATGGTAAGCAGTGTTTATTCTAGCCACCTTGACATTGGGGGGGGGGGGAGTTGAACTGTTTGGGGACAAGATTTGTCTCTCCACACTTGGGGGGATTTCCATCCCCCAAGCCAATATATACAATTTTGTGGGGGATTTTAAGACATTAGGGGATTCCCTCCAAAAACAGGCCTAGAATAAACACTGGATGGTAACTAACCCAAATTATACTAGCTACAGTATAACGTGTAAATCCAAATTCAACTTATTTTTGTCAAAATCGTTCACTTATAAAATCACAAAAGTAACATATGTTGACCTTTTTAAGTTGCTGTTAGTGAGACATGTCACGTGTGGGCTTGTTTTTGTTGGCAGAGAAAGTCTATTCTTGGTTTAATTAATAACAAATGACTAATGTCATCATCCACCTGAACACGTGACCTGAACTTTGATTTCATGATAACTAACACCGAAAACGATGTTTCACATTGATAGATACAGCTGTAGTAGCAACAGGGACCAGCACAGTTGCTACTATTGTATCTATCCAATGCTCTGTCAACTGAAAACGTATATTCCTTCTTAACGCTGCACCAAAATGCGCCCAATTGTGCTCACGAAATTTCAGTTCGAGACTTCTGTCGCTCGACAATTCAGTCAACTGCTCCTCTTCTCTCACCGTCAAATCGGTAAGCTGACAGTATCGTTTAGGGTTAGTGTTTCGTGTCTGGTTTATGGTGTGGGTAATGATTATACAGTATGACCCCGTACGGGTGCAATACACTGCTTTTTGTCAAAACAAACCAATAGAGTAACTGGGGCGGTCATAACCGGGGCGGTCATAACCGGGGCGGTCATAACTGGGGCGGTCATAGCTGGGGCGGTCATAACTGGGGCGGTCATAGCTGGGGCGGCTACCACCTATGCCCGTATTTTAGTCTGTCCATGACCGTGTTTTGTGATTGAGCTGCGATTGGAATTTTTTTTAACTTTAAAACCTGTCGCGTTCACGTCGAGCAATCATCATCATCAACAACAAATCCTTTTATAAAAAATATATTATTTCCCGTCATTTTATTTTAGAAAGGAAACTGCGATCTACACGACGATAGAAGTTTAAAACTTAAAATCGAAAACCAGCCAACACTCAACATCCACACTGCAACGGCCGAATCAGCCAGCATCGCTCGAGAATAAGTCAATTCATGCCCGACGTCGTCAATACTTCTGTAGTTTGTCGTCTTGGACTTTCCCCCACCGAATCGGGACCTTGTCTCGTTGGGACTCTGGGGCCCGTCGTCGCCGCCCGCTTGGGGTATCCGGGAGTTCGACGACGGGGGTTTGGGCTGCCTTAGCTGCCAGCTGTCCTCGTGCTCTAGGACAGCGTCGTACGAGGACGGGGTGCCCGAGGGAAAAGGGTGTTTATGAACGTAGGAGAGAAGGGCAGACTGCGAGGGACGATTGTCGAGGTTGACCTCCTTCGACTCTATCGAGTAGCTGCTCTTACCGCCCCCGCAGGGGACAGTAACATCTGGAGGTACTGAAACAGAAAAGATACAACACACGTCTCATATAAAATGTTAACACCTTTTTCTAAACTGTATGAAAATGGATTTAGGACCAAATTATATTTACTTATTTTCATGATTATCATTACCAAGCGATGTTAATCTACATCGGTTAGAATTTGACTGTGAAGGAAGTTGTACAATGTACACGGTATAAAGCCCAGCGCCTGTATAGGAAAACCGAAATGTTAGCGCCTTCAGTTGTACATGGCAACAGCTGAAAGAGCTTGTTGTATGCAGTGGTGGTCCCACTTGGGGGATGAGTGGGAATGCATCCCCCACCGGACTTTTTTGGTTTGTCAAACTATTTTTGGGTAAAAGTCAAGTAAAACGACGAGGAAAAACCTCGGGTGACCTCCTTTTTTGCTTGTCAGCCTATTTTTCGGTAAAAGTCTAGTAAAATTCGGGAAAATTGCCTATTTTGCTTGTCAACTTTTTCTTTTTCGGAAAAGTCTATTGATTTGTCCCTCTCTTTTCGTCCCCCACCAGCTCCCTATGGATTTATTTCATCCCCGCAAAGAAATCCTGGAACCGCCACTGGTTGTATGGATTTATAAATCACAGTCAAAACGCAGAGGGGTCAAACTATTGCCACCCAAAAACCTTTTGGCTTTTAGTGGGGTCGACAAGGTTAGAACTAAAATTGTCGATTCCAATGTAGCAATGGTAGATTAAACCCCTAACCACACAGAAAATGTGTCCTCGGCTGACGACCTAAGCAACGTGATTTTGGCACAATTGAAGTTGATTGATTGTTTTATCAATTGACTGACTGACTGATTGATTGACTGATTGATTGATAAGGACGCAAGATGGCAGACTGGGTTACGCGCTGAAGCGGTAGGCAGACGGAGCGAGGTTCAAGCCCCGTTAACTCCCCTCGGTGGCTTTTACACAGGCAGTAATGCCTCCTAAGCCACTTTAAATGATGATGATGATGATGATGATGATGATGATGATGATGATGATGATGATGATGATGATGATGATGATGATGGTGATGATAAATCATGCCATAAATGCATGAATTGATTCATCGATTGATTCATTAATTGATTCACTGAATACAAAAACTGAACAGTGATTCTAATACAAAGACGTGCCTTGAAGAGCTCGAATATAGAGGATGTCCCTTGTTGATTTGGAGATGAGTATTTGTTCGCGTGTGTCACAGCGAATCCGTTGGAAAGTCAGCAGCGGAGTATGAACACTCGACGAGGAAAACGAAGAAGAAGAATACGAGGAAAAGGAGGAGGATGAGAAGGAGGAGGAGGAAGTCTTCCCGTCGCCTTCAAATAGTCGCTGAAAATTTATCCAGAAAAAGAAATTGAGAATAGCTGAGACAATGTCGTGCAAGAATTTTGCTAAGCTACTCTTGATGTTATAGAAAATAAAATGCCAGATCATAATGTCGATTAAATTAACAAAAACGACGATGACGATGATGATGATGATGATGATGATGATGATGATGACGACGATTATGATGATGACAATTATGATGACAACGTCGACGATGATGGTGATGATGATAATGATGACGCTGCCGATGATGATGATGATGATGATGATGATGATGATGATGACGATGATGATGCCAATCACATTGTTTCTCACCCAGCATAGTATCTGTTCAGCGCTGCTTGGGGCATCACTCGGTACTCTTGTCACCAGAAAATCGATTCCTTCGGACATTTTTGCCAAAGCTATGCACTGAAAATCTACGGGGAAAGAAAGAGGAAATGTTCAGATTCAATGTCTACTTTTAGCGTCAGAAATAGATAAATTTTTAATAATTCTAATTCACATAATGTTTGGCAAAGGAACTCTGAACTGTCGGCTCCGTACATTTAGGGTCAATATATTCAGTTTCCGGAGAGAATATAACCGCACAGGATTGGAACGACCCTTTGACGATATTGGGTTCGAAATTTATACGAACCGAGCTGTTGTCGATGTCGACAGTCTGTCATTGAGACTGACAGCTGCGAGGTGGCAGAACAGGTTGTCGGACTGACGTCCCATATGAAACCGGAACATTGAATTCCGCCGGAGAGTGTTACCACCGACCGCATGTATCTGCCAAGTCCACATCCATCGCCCGTCAGACTGGACAACGCTGGAAACGATCATGAAAGACACGAAACGACGTTATTGTTATTATTATTGTTATTGTTATTATTATTATTATTATTATTATTATTAAACTGTTAATTTCTTGTGCGCCATATTGCTATAACATCTGTATACAGTATACAGTATCTATCTATGCCATTAAACGTCGGTTAGTCTATAGCTATCTCAACAGTAGATTAAGCACCTACCAATAGGAAGCTACTGCGGTGCCTGCTTCAAAGGCCCTATACAAATCCACGATATTTTACTTACTTATTAAGTATCTGCACTTTAGGATTCATGTGTGAGTATTTGACTGAAATTTGAAATTATTCGGAACAAAATAATGAAAACTGTACAGAGTATAGTCCTAGTGTACTGTGATTCTTATAAATACCGATCAAGTAGTTAGAATCCAGCGGTTCTCAACCTGTGGGTCGCGACCCCGACGGCGGTCGAATGACGATTTGCCATGGGTCGCCTACTCGCCTGAAACCTTCGGAAATATGGGATTGTCTCTTTTTCATGCACAAAACTTGTAATTGTACATAATTTTCCAATTGGTAGTTAGTAGTTTTTAAAACTATAATTGCCATTCGAGGATAGGCATTGTAGAAAATTGAATCAGAATGATTTCAAACATTTTAATTATTGTAGCATTATTGTTTTTAACAGTTTGCATTATGAACGAAAGTGATTTTACGGTTGGGGGTCGCCACATCATGTGGAATTGAATTGAAGGGGTCGCGGCACTGTAAAGGTTGAGAACCGCCGAGTTAGACTGTAGTAGGCCTACATACGCAGCAGTACTTTGGGTCTCCACGTGCGAACTTGAGTTCCGAAAGACGTTTCTTGATCGCTGTGAGCTTCGCAGAGATCAAATGATCGGTCGACTCGATCACTGATCGCTAAACAGAAAACCAGATCTTAGAGCTTGATCATGTCTAGGGTAGTCCTGCCTTAAAAGAGAATATTCAGTATTGATAACTAGTTAAATCAACTGGCGCTAATAAACTCTGTGGTTGCGATAGTGTTACGTTAGGCCCTTTTGGGATTGAGCATCAATGCCAGTTGCAAGTAATAAGTGAGCTGTGGATAAACTTAAACTTAGCATGATTTAAAGTGGCTTAGGAGGCATTACTGCCTGTGTGAAAGCCACTAGGGGCACTAACGGGGCTTGAACCCGCTCCGTCAGCCTGACGCTCCAGCGCGTAACCCACTCTGCCATCTTCCGCCCCCTAAAGTCTTCTCTTATCTTTCGCGATCGATTCCAGCGTTGTCCATTCTGACATTTAGCAATGAAAACCAAGATTAGGGTTCTAGAATGCTATGTCTGGCCAGTCATGTTCTAATGGTGCAGAAACGTGGACTATCTCTAAAGTCATGAAGAAGAAGCTCGAAGCTGCAGAAATGTGGTTCTTAAGAAAAATGACGAACATATCTTGGACTGAAAAGAAATCGAATGAATTAGTACTCGAAATGGCTGCTTTTTTAATGGCAGGCACACAAAGAAAATTGCTATCTGCAATAGGGCATAATGTAAAATGAAAACTTCAATGTTTGAACATATAATGAGAAAGAACGATATAGAAAACCTGGTAACTACTGGAAAAGTCGAACGCAAAAGATCAAGAGGAAGACAAAGAACGCCGTACAGTATATCAATACTTTACTGACTGAGGTAAAGGGGGGGGGTAGCTACAGAATTAGAACTCGTACAGGCAACGAACAACAGGGAAAATTGGAAGTCCATTGTCGTCAACGTAGAAATACACGACACCTGGAGAAGAAGAAGAAGAAGAAGAAGAAGAAGAAGAAGAAGAAGAAGAAGAAGAAGAAGAAAAGAAGAAGATGATGATGAAGAAGAAGAAGAAGAAGAAGAAGAAAAGAAGGGTAAGAGTGAATTTCCAGCTAATTTTAGAATGCGTACTGTCATATATATTGGGACGGTAAGATGGAAGAACGGTAAAACACTAGACATGCACGCTGAACGAACGATATCAATAACTGTAGCAACCACTACGACTTCATTCGCCAGATGGCGACAGATACTGAATAACGGTTTAAGACGCAAATTACTGTAAATAGGCGCCTTATACGAGAACACTGGCCTCGTATCATGTAACTGGAACCAGTCGCCTGGCAGAGAGTCTTGAAACGGAGATCAGCGTCGCTTCTAGGAGCCCTTGGCCTAGCCTTGACTGCTCGGGAATATTTTTTTAAAATGTCATATTATATTGGCCTATGCATCAATAGCAGAGCACTGCATACTATACTTGTTATCGTATTGGAAGCAATCAATCAATCTTTTTTCAAGTTCAAAGTCAAACACAAAATAAGCACAAACGCAATAAAAATTCACTACATGTCACTAAATCATATGCAGGAAAACTTCGCTGAATCTGCTGAGGCATGCATGAAGAAGTGTCGATGGCCAGACAGATAAACAAACACCTTAGAAACAATTTTTATCTGATACTTTCACAGTAGAAAATTAAAAGTTATCAAAGGGAGAGAAAACTTTTCTTAACTACATACAATGCCATACTTATAATGAAAATCCAGGAGTTATTATAATTTAAAGATACATTTTCCATACAGTAAGTACAAAGTAATATTAATTTCAGTCAATCTATGTCAGTTTATTACACGATATTTTGTCCATTGTCCTAAATCAGTGCTTCCCAAACTTTTTCCAGCCACGGCACACTATGCAAGCAACATACAGTCAACGTTCATTTTTAAATTACGCATTTGCATAGGCCTACTATAGTGTAGTACTACTGTACATATTATACTCTAGTCTAGTATGCAGTATAATATTGACTACCGTTCTTCATGAGTACATATTTTCTTTGCAATCTGTATCTCTGTATCGTTATTTCATGCTTAACTTCAGTGAAAAGATATAATTCAACTTATAATTAACAATTAATACAGAACCGTTATTAGTTTACGATTTTCCATCATTTTGCCACGGCACACTCTTACCGTTGCTGCGGCAAAGTTGTGTGCCGCGGTACACAGGTTGGGAAACACTGTCCTAAAGCATTATATCGGTTTCATTTACTAGCGTAAAGACGAAAGTCAAGGGTGACGATAAGATGTCGTAAAGTCTGCAATGTTGCTCCAAAGCTAAAAATTTGACTGCACTTGGTCTCACTGCTTTGCGACACCCCCTATAACCCCAAATCGAAACCTTCTAAGTT
>CM030849.1:12884286-12899286 GCA_018105865.1 Metaphire vulgaris
TTTCCCTGGTCTTTTGTCAAGAAAATAGTATCTCATATCTTTGGTTGTCTCGCTGCCCTAACCAGTGGCGGCTCCGGGATTTCACAAGTGGGAGAGGGGGCGTTGGGGTGGTAACTTCTAAGCATGGAACGCCAACTATTTGTCATAAACCTGGACTAAGTTAGTTGCTTACAACTGCAGATTGTGTGCACTAAAGTATTTGATGAATCCCCGCTACTAACCATTTAGATTTCAAACAGGAAACGCTGAGCGCGGACAGGTTCGCGACATTTCAGTCTTCCGCAGCTACGCACCCATGATATACATTAAATAGTGTTATTTAATATAAACTATACAGTATAGTCATTTGAGTGTCTATGGGTGTACGCCTGTCAGGAGTTAGGACATGTTGGTCTACGTTTAGGCTTCGTCAACTGTTAACATTATATTCAGAAAATTTTAAAAACAAGAGACTCCATTCGCTGGCAGGGACCCTCCGAGCACCGGGTTCCAGTGTTTAATCTAGGCCATTTCCGGGGGGAAAATTGCCCTTCCCCCGGAAATTTAAAATCCCCCCCGGAAATTTTGGAATACTACATGGACTAAGAGCGGCCCCTAGCAGAATTCCCCCCGGCTTTGTCAGTTCCCCCCCGGCTTTTTCAGTTTCCCCCCGGAGTCCAGGAGTCTAGATTAAATACTGCCGGGTTCCCCTGTGAACTTCACAGCATGCACAACCCATTGCTATGCCACTGCATGGAAATAGGGCCCACGTATGTTTTTTTGTTTAGAAATCTAACTATGGACAGGAAAAATTTGTGAGATATTTGGCAACAAATCTAAAGGATTGCTTTGTCAAACAGGTCTTTGACATATCCTCTGCTATTCTGACACTCAATTCCGGACATTCTGGGTCGTAAACCTCTATTCAGAATCTGGAAAATCTCGCCGTTAAATCTTCATCAATAAAGCCGAGATTAAGAGTCAATGGACAGTAATTGAAAGCAAAGTAGAACCAAATAGCGCGTAATTTATGGCCACTTTTTTCTGATCAGTCTGTATTGTCTTTGATGGCAAAGCCAGTTCTACTGTAGTAGTGACATTCTACAGACCTCATGACTTCGGGCCGTTAGCATAGAAGCGCAGTTATATTTACTGGGTGTTTCATGTTATTATGGATAAACCGATAGGCCTACTATTATGGTCAGTTTTGCCAGGAAAATCAGATTGTTTCACTGCTGTGTTGAAGATAGAAAAATTAGATATTCAAATCACTGCAATACTATTACTACTACCAGTGGCGTAGCCAGGATTTCCGGAAGGGGGTTTGGTTTTGATTTTTGACCGTAACCAACTTTCAAAAAATCTTGACAAGCATAAAAAGGTCATTCTATGTATCTCTCCTATGTCGTCTTTCCTTGTAGTCACGCCTATGGCGTTTAAAAAATTGTGGTAAGCAGCCCAAGGGGGTGTTGACCCATCCAAAACCGTTCCGAAAATTATAAATGCTTGGAAACACATTTTAAAAGAATTTCGTCGGCGCCCAAGGGGGTTTAACCCCAACCGCCCTTGGCTACGCCACTGACTACTACTGTAGTAGATCATGGACCCCTGTGTATATAGGATTCCATGAGTAGATATGGTATTTAAATTATACATTATTATATGATGACATTAATTTTAGCCTGCCTCTATGACATATGGCACGTCATAATAATATTGACAGTTTAATATTGATAAGACAATCAAATCGCGAGCAGAAACGAGCATATTCACCCCAACTTATTTCAAGGGTCATTAGGTCAATTTATTCGCTGCTGGTGTTAAATATACATCTTACGATCACCCATCCAAGTAAAGACCGAGATCAGATATATTTGACTTTGCTTGCATGCTATCGATTTAGATATGAACGTGTAAAGCATGGCTGAAAATAATTTTCGTAATAAATAAATAAATAAATCAAATCTTACTCAGCCACTGCTTATTTAATTTAGAGTCGCTATTTTTATGATGATTACGACGATGATGATGATGACGATGATGATGATGATGACGACGATGATGATGATGACGATGATGATGATGATGACGACGACGATGATGATGTCGATGATGATGATGATGATGATGATGAAGATGGAAATTCTCTGCCCTAAGACGCGTCAATTTGTTTTCGCCAACCAGGGATAAAATGAATGAGATGGTTTCACGTTGCCTCGTTTGCAGGCAATTAGTGGTTAACGACTTGTCCAGGGCCATTACGGAGAGAGAGAGAGAGAGAGAGAGACCGGGGTCAGATTCGAATCCGCTGTGCTTCGATTGCATGGCAAGAACCCAGCTACTATTCCACTGCATCCCTCTGTTGATGATCTTACCACAAAGACTGCAGGATTTCTTGCAGAAGTTGGCGTACTCGAAGGGTACGGTGTTGGTGCACCTGCCTTGGTGTGCGTGTTCCGGACACATGTCGCTTTCGTCGTAACAAACACCAGGCTCTGAAAATCGAACAATCATTAGATACCTTACATATATAATTAATCAATCTCAGACATGGACATGGGTCCAGTTTTCTAAAACCCAACCTAACCCGTTATGATTCAGACCCGACCCAACCCACTAAAGCAATAGAGTTACTTTGCCAATCCACCCCAACCCACCGTAATGCATTACAATTTATTGAACCATGACATACTGTATGTTCTGCTCCAATCCGACCCACCTTTAACATGGAAATTTCTGACCTAACCCAATCCAGCCCTGCCCACTTTCACGTGTGATCAATCTACCTCCAATCATTGTCCGAAGTATCAATACAATCAATAAAACACGTTAACATGGACTAAGATAAAAAGGGACCCTTAGGGACCCTTAATTCTTTTAACTCTTCCTCCTCCTCCTCCTCCTCCTCCTCCTCCTCCTCTTCTTCTTCTTCTTCTTTGTGTACAACTAAGGATTCATCAGTGAAATTCTACAGCACCATTTTAGTAATGCACAGAGGTGTAGCAGCCATGTGGACAACTTGGCCAAATGCCAAGGGCCCCCGACCCTCAAAGGGCCCCCGACCCGAGCAAACAAAATTTTTTTCGCCAGATTGATTGACCGACAAGCAAAAAAGGTCGTCAACATTATTTCATTATTTTCAATAATAACTTGTCGGAACTGGACAGGGCTCCCTGCCCGTTTTTCGTCGCCAGGAGCCCCCGAGCATATTGCTACGCCACTGGTAATGCAGATTATCATCGACTGACCGTCGCCTGGAGTTTTAATCGTAATCACTCATTTCCAAATTCAATAAGTCAATCCGATTTTCCGCCCCCAGTTATGGCGAATAGGCAATAGATAACACACACGTTTTGAGTCTGGATCGAAACGACACAGGAGACGACTCAGCGGGGCGCGCCGTTATTCTGGAAGTGAATTCCATAGTCTCGGCCCAGCCACTGAAAATGCGCGTTTATCAAGAGTGGTGCGAGATGCGGATCTTCAGAGTTAATGCATCCGAGGACTTGATTGAGTGTCTATGAGCTTGCACAATAAGCTAGGACCGGTGTAGCGTATTATATTAACTCACATATAATAACGAATCCCCAGTTATTATTATATATATATGCAATAATTACCCCCCCGGTCATAACATATTACATATACTACATATACTACATATACTACATATACTACATATACTACATATACTACATATACTACATATATTACATATATTACATATATTACATATATTACATATATTACATATATTACATATATTACATATATTACATATATTACATATATTACATATATTACATATATTACATATATTACATATATTACATATATTACATATATTACATATATTACATATATTACATATATTGCGTCATTACATATGTAATGACGGGGGCTTTATTATATGCTATACCCGGGATACGATGGTTGGTTTGAATGTGGCCATTAAACAGATTTTATAAACAGATTTTAAAGTCAAGTCTTTGCCTCTGACTGATCACCGATGAAGTGATTTGAGCACAGGAGTTATATGATCGTAATTCGGAGTAATCGTTATTCAATTGAGCCAACAGTTTTTGGATTCGGGTCACACGGACATTCGTTTAACATGTACTAGTAGACTTTTTCCTTGGCTCACTAAATTACGAATCAACGAACATGCAAGGCAAGTGTAGTGTTCTTTCAATAATTTCATAAAGTCGATATTTTCTGTTAATCGTGATAAGTATTTCACGGCTTCAATCAATCATTCGCACATTCGATCAATCAACCAATCAATCATTCAAACGACCCCGTCGATCAATCAATTAATACATCTATCTATCGACCGATCTATCTATAAGTCAATCAGAATGCAGTTTTTAACTGAGGCACCAATTTTCCTTTACTTTACTGAAACAGAAATTGCAAAACAACTGAAAAATAAAATCTCAGATTCAGTGAACTTAAACCGAAACTTGAAAATCAGAATTATCGAAACTGAAAAATTTTAAAAGTGACAAATTAAACTAAAAGTGAAGAAACAAAACTGATGGAACACAGTAACAAGCTTAAGTTTTCAACTACGAGGAAAGGTGGGATGAAGCTTCCCCAGCCCCTTGCAAAATCCGATGTCTAAAACACCCTCGAGAGAATTGAAATACAAATTGGGTAAATAAGTTTCATTCGCTAAACTAAGAAGTAAGGTTTTTGGCCGTCAATCGATTTGTTGGTGTACGGGGGAGTTACCACATCTACACCACACTCTACGGATTTGATTGAAACTGACCAGAAGTCAAGATTTAGATCAGTGTTTCCCAAACTGTGTGGGTTGCAACCCAAAAAGTAGGTCACAGCGATCAGTCTATAGTAGGTCCTGGGGTAGTAAGAAATTAGATTCAAAAGTGCCATTTTTCTAATCAATGCCATAATGTCTCAAACTTTGGAAGTTGCAGAAGTCAAGATTTAGATCAGTGTTTCCCAAACTGTGTGGGTTGCAACCCAAAAAGTAGGTCACAGCGATCAGTCTATAGTAGGTCCTGGGGTAGTAAGAAATTAGATTAAAAAGTGCCATTTTTCTAATCAATGCCATAATGTCTCAAACCTACTTTTTGGGTTGCAACCCACACAGTTTGGGAAACACTGATCTAAATCTTGACTTCTGCAACTTCCTAAAGTTTAAAGAATTTTATATGCCTGCAATACTCTGAACATGGCTTATGTTACAATTAATTACATTATTAGTGTTTATCCAATTTCAGTTGACAATAAGTTTGCGGGGTCGCGGCATGTTACAAAGCCGCCGAAGTGAGTCGCACAGTTCCAAAAGTTTGGGTAAACCCTGTCCTATAGAACTTTTAAAAAGTGATCTTATTTCGCGATAACGTATGAAACGCGTATTCTGACCATTTTGCTCTGAAACTCCACTAACATAAGGGAATCTCGCACCTGCTGAAACGGATGACTTATAGGTTAAGCGATTTTCCCATACTCATAGGCTTTTTAAGACGCGTAAAAAAGGTATGTTCATGGCAAAATTCAAAAAATTAAATTTCAAGAAATTTCAATACCTGTTCCTCTCATTTTGTCTTGTTTGGCAAAATTATGAAATACTTTGTCTAATATATTGCCATATTTTCATTCAAATTGAATAAAAGATTTTGTTTTGCCATTTATTCAAAACTTAGAAGATTCTTTTCAACTAACGTTCGCCAGTTAACGCGCAATATAATATAATAATTATATAATATAATATAACAAGGCTTAAAGTGGTTCAGTAGGGACTGCCCTGTGTGAGAACCACTGTAAAACTTATGGCCCGTATGGGGATCGAACCCACGACCTTCGCGTTATTAGCACGACGCTCTAACCAGCTGAGCTAACGGGCCGGCGTGAAAAAGGTATGCTAATGACAAAATTCAAAAAATTAAATTTCAAGAAATTTCAATACATATTCCTCTCATTTTGTGCTGCTCGGCAAAATATGAAATATTCTATCAAATGTATTTGCCATATTTTCATTCAAATTGAATAAGAGCTTTTGTTTTGCCATTAAATCAAAACTTAGAAGATTCTTTTCAACTAACGTTCGCCAGATGGCCTAATGCATTTTTATATTGCATGATATGATTAGGGTCGCGGCATACTGCAAAGCCGTTGAAAGGGGTCGCGGTTCCAAAATGTTTGGAATACCCTGATTTAGACAGCGTGGCCAAGATCATTGATGCTATTAAAACGAGGCAATATTATTCTATAAAATTATACTAAAAGTAAGATTTTATTTTCCACACTATCAAATGCGCTGATTCGATTATTGTAACTTACGTATAAAGGGCCATCCACAAATGACATAACGCGCTTGGGGGGGAGGTTCAAACATTTGTGACGATGTGTGACTACGGGGGGGGGGTTCTAGAAATGTGACGTCACATAATACTGAATATTTTCAATAATACTGCAATGCTATGTTACCGCAAAATTGAGCGTATTTTACACTTTTAATTATTATACACTTCATTTTTAAAACATAATTTGAAAACGTTTCTGAATATTATTTCAATTATAATAATTATAATGAATATTTTCAAACGAAACGTTAATTTTGACATTCGAAAGACGCCAAGAGTAGGAGGTTAATGCGTTGTTACGTCATAATTGAGTGAGTCAGATTTTTTGTGACGACGTGTACGAAGGGGGGTAAAGAACTGCCAAAATCGCGTTACGTCATTTATGGATGGCCCCAAGAGAGTTCATAGTGAAACTACATAATACGCATTTTCACGTAAAATATCAAGGTATATGACAGATTTGCATACAAATTGTATTAATTTCAATATGATACGATGGCACCATATCATCGTATTGATATCCGATAACATCATTGATCAATATTGATTCAGATATGAGGTTTACAGTTGATTTTAGACCCTACAAGCCACATCGCAAACATCCAGTTGGTGCATTAAAATAGTTTTAAATATTTCGTCAAGGAATTTTGAATAAAGCATCCAAGTACACCATAAATAAATCCTCTACGTAGTTTCTATCCAGCCCAGAGGGACAGTGGAAATTAAACTGAAAGTAGATCTGCGCCGTCAGAAGCGAAGAGAAAGTGGAATGAAGGACATCATTATATGGATGGATGACCGCTCCATCTTAGAAATTAGGCTTGGGACTGTTGTCTTTGAAACAGCTTTTGTTGAATTCCCCATTGCTGGAGTTGCATCGTGCATGTCGTACGTGGACTAAGTGCCCAGGAAGTGGTGTTTGAAGACGATTTTTGATGCCAAAGATGGAAAGGAAACTCATCTGAGACAGGGTTTAATCTAGGCCGTTTCCGGGAGGGAAAATTGCCCTCCCCCCCGGAAATTTCAAATCCCCCCGAAATTTTGGCATATTATATCAATTAACAGCAATCCCCTAGAAGAATTCCCCCGGGTTTGTCAGTTCCCCTCCCCTTGCTTTGTCAGTCCCCCCCGGAGTCCAGGAGTCTAGATTAAACACTGATCTGAGAGCTGTAGTTTCGGTCATTCAATCAATAATTCACTAAATCAATCAGTTAATCAGACAGTCGATTCATCAATCAATCAATCAATCAATCAATCAATCAATCAATTAATCAAAAATTCAGTCATTTAGTCGATCAATCAACAAGTCAGTCACTCAATCGATCAGTCTGTCAGTCAGTCAATCAGTCAGTCAATTAGTCGTTCTATCACGGTACTAGTTCGCATAATATACGTGAAGATTTTAGAAATTTATACAGCTCAATATTTTTTAAATTTTTAACTTGTGAATAGATCGCAAAGTTTCTTTTCTTCGCAGAAGAAATACTGAATTTTTTCAACAAAACTAGTCGTTATGCGCAACAAGAACGATGAAACAATTCACCAAGCTCTGATGCGACATTTTTATATCTCTAGGCAAGAACATGATTTGACGTGAAAGAGACGGCTTTGATTTGTAAAGATCGCGGTCGACAGCTTCTACAGTAGAACTGTTCTTAGTTAAATACGGTCCTCACGAACGATAGAAAGAAAACGTTTCCGCTAATTAAGGCTTTTATGCCAAGCGAAGAACTTTGAACAACTCTTTATCTTCCCTCGAGGTGTCAGACGTGATCTTCTAATGCCTCTCAATACAATTTTCATCTTTGTTCTTGTATGTGTCCTTAGTCATAACACTATACTGTACTCATGGCCGGATTAAAGTCCGAGTGGGCCTGGGGCTGAGAAGTAAAAAAACGGGGTCGTCGCTTCCATAATTTGAAAATTGCCCCTTGTAAAATTTCCCGCCGCCTTCTGAAAATCTCTGACAAGCAAAACAGGGCGTCGCTTGGAAAACGGTGGGCCTATTTGTTACAGTGGGCCTGGGGCTTCAGCCCCTTCAGCCCCCGCCTTAATATGGCCCTGACTATACTTAACCATAACCATAATGTGTAACCTAACTCTATTGTTATTTCTTAAACTAGCCATCATTGGAGTAGCCAGGATTCTAAAATAGGGGCATTTGACATTTTACCACCCAAAATTCTTGACGAACCAAAAATGGTCATCTCAAACGTTTTAAAGTCTGGTATATATTGCATTCTCCTGGATCTAATACTACCCCTGTAAAGCGCCCTTGACTTTGGCCCTTGCTATGCTACGGCGCGACATAAATTGTCATGAAAAATAGCGATAGCCTCTTAACCCCCACCTTTTCAACGGTTTTGGACGATTCTCACGACCGGTCCCGATCGGAATTGGGCCCGAACCCCCGTGGCTAAGCCAATGTTAACCTTAACCTAGTCCTAACCGAAATTCTAAACTAACCATTACCCTGTCGTTAACTATTTTCCAGAATAGCGTGTGCGAGTAAGTTCTGCAACGGTTTAGCCTAGTAGTTTAAACAGTTTTGTAGGCCCCAGTCTAATCAATTAATTGCAGTCGAAATAGTCTTGACTCTAAATCCCACTGCTAAATAAACATTTCATACAGCGAATACTGTTGATTTAAACTAAAACATTCAAACAGAAAATAGGGATCCAGAAAAATAACAAAATACAATTTATCTTCGAATTTCGATGCGTTTCAATTGATTAAATATGCAATTAATCATTCTGCCAGTGAATCAATAAATCAATAAATAATAAAAATAACAATAAATATTATTATTGTTTATTATTATTATTATTATTATTATTATTATTATTATTATTATTATTATTATTGTTGTTGTTGTTGTTGTTGTTGTTGTTGCTGTTGCTGTTGTTGTTGTTATAACTCCAGATATTTAACGCAGTCGCCTTCCGCGGAACTTTAAACAAATATTACAACAACAACAACAATAACAACAACAACAATAATATTAATAATAAAATTATTATTATTATTATTATTATTATTAGTAGTAGTAGTAGTAGTAGTAGTAGTAGTAGTAGTAGTAGTAGTAGTAGTAGTAGTAGTATATAATATATAATAATGTGATAATAATAATGTATTTATACTAATAATATTTTAATAATAGCAACAATAATAATAATAACAAATCAATCAATGGCCATTATGATGTCGCCTTTGGCATCAGTCGATGGTCAGAATGAGAATAATCGTCAGAGATCGTGTCCGTTTTATAGGTTTTGTGTGTCGTGTATTTGCTGTTATTTTGAAATGTCCTGTGCTCACCGCTGCGTCTCATCTTCAGTTCGTAGGACGTGACCTGTGGCGGCGTCAGGGGCGGCGTCAGGGGCGGCGGCGGCGGCGGCGTCATCCCGGACGATACCCGACCGTGATCGGTGACGGGGGCGACCGGGCTCAAGTAAATGAAGGCGGCGAAGCGATCGTTCAGGCGTCGAGTTTCCGCCGGAAGTCTCTGTGAAATTTATGACTGCGCATGACAAGAAGACCGAATCCATTTCCAGTTTACCAGTGGCGGCTCCACCGGGGGAGGAGGGTGTGTGTGCTCCCACTGAATGTATGGCCCATCAGTGCCCCCCCATTGACGGTGATATTCTACTTGTACTGTATGTGCTGATTTATGAAGAATAGTTGGCATCTCCGTGCTTAGAAGCTGCCACCCCCAACACGCCCTCTTCCCCACTTGCCAAATCCTGGAGCCGCCACTGCCGTTTAGAGATTCGCGCTGGAGCGCTGTTGTTAAGCCGCCCACACGGATTTTGACGCACGGACAGAAGGCGTGAAGACAAAGACAAATCTGTCAACGATAGGCGCTATAAAAGCACGCTCCGTTGCGATTATATAGCGCATTTTGAAGAGGCAAATATCCCTAATTTAGAAAGCGATTCCGTTCTTGGTGTTCTCGGTTTTCTTGGCCTTGATTATTGACCGCCTGGAGTAGCAAGGGCGAAAAGTCCTCCCCCCACCACCACCACCACATGGTTTGAATTGTAGAACGGATGCTTATTATTCCCAGGGCTTTTTGTGTCGGAGCGAGGCGGAGCGACGCTCCGGAAAATCCGGACCGCGTTCCGGAAAATCCGAAGACTGTTTTTTTTGCAAAATTAAATTATTAAATAGAAAATTTAGAACTATATCTATCTATACATTGTTGTATTGTGTTGATTATAATCATTATATATATATATATATATATATATATATATATATATATATATATATATATATATATATATAGCTAGGTGATAACGTCATGTTGACAAGTGACTTCCGACTGTTGCACTCCGGAAAATATTTTTTACAAAAAGTCCTGATTATTCCAATAGACTATCATGTCTTAATGTTTATCATGTAGTCATCCCAAATAATAATTAACTATAACCCAAAATCATACATTCGTCAAATTGATCGTGATAGAATATATTCACAATTTCGTCGAGTAAACAACTCATAATAGCAATAGGTCGCTGAATATTCACGATGCTATTTATATAGCACCATCTTATTTTTCAGGTCATTTAAATATTGAGCCCATATAAAAAATTCGAATGTTTCAATATATTCAGATATATTTAACTATATTATATTGTGCTTATGATTTATGTTCTGTGATGTTTTGAGTTGGAGCTAAACTCGGATATGCATGTATATATATATATATATATATATATATATATATATATATATATATATATATATATATATATATTATCAAAGTCCTCGGGAACGAAGTACTGAGGACAATAATATATATATATATATATATATATATATATATATATATATATATATGAATATTGGATTCAAAACTGTGTTCAAAATCTGAATGTTAATGAGTCTACTTAAGAGGTAGAATATATGATATATCTGATATATGTAATTAGACCAAAATATTTATCGAATTTTCAGTTATAGGCCTATTCAATATTTTGAATTTATCAATTTTCAGTTATAGGCCTATTCAATATTTTGAATATCATATATATATATATATATATATATATATATATATATATATATATATATATATATATATATACGCACACAAACACACTGAATATCCACAAGTCTGTTGATGGAATAGAATTATGCAGCGACGTGGCTATAGTGTTTGGCGCTCGGGGCAGCGTATAAAATTTTCGCCCCCAACAGTTTTAAAACTGGCTATTACGTTTTTTTGCTTATCAGGATTTTCACGACGGTTGGACGAGTAAAGTAGTGACCGGAAGCGGGCGATGACCTTTTTTCCTTGTCTTAGTAGCAATACCTTCTACGGGCATTTAATTTGTTACAACCATGGTTTGGTTTATGGTGTCCACTACCACCCTAAGACGGCCCTCAGATAGGTTTGCCCCGCCACTGAAATTATGGATTCTCAGATCATTTTAATATTGATTAAAATACCTAATATTCAATACAAAAATAACGCCATGTTGTCAGAACGATCAAAATCAAATGGATACTTTACAAGGATATATCGGGGTTCCAGTTGTGCCTCTCCAAACAGAAGGAATGTGTATCCACTGTCTTTCCAGCTGGAAAAGCATTGGAAATGTTGCTCTTTGAAAAAAACAACACAAAATCAGGACTAAGTGTAGGCCTAAGCCTTCAATTAATCAACAGAGCAAATAAATTGACTAAAAACACTTAATTTTGTATTGAGCTAAATTCACCAAGTCCTACTCAATATCCTATTTTTTGTAAAAGCACTACGGTAGTCAGGTTACTGATATCCATACATTTTCGACATGACCTCATTATATATATATATATATATATATATATATATATAACAGATTGGGCATTGCTTCTAATAATCTTGTAATAATATCTGAGTAAATGTTTAGTTATGATTCAGCCAATTGCTGCTTATTTAGATGGAATTTTAATTTAACTTAGTTATTTCAATTTTAGTTTTATAATTTAAGTATCAACTGTCAAATAATGAGCTGATGAACATATAGAATTGTGTAAATCAAATTCTTATGTGCACTTCTAAGTATTATGCCTACCACTTACTAGCCAATTACTTAGAAGTTGACTTTTGTAATAGTTAAGTTTTCCCCTTTTTCTTGTGTATCTCAACATGTAATACTACAATCAATTAATGAATCAGTCAGTCGATGAATCATTTCATGCATTTATGGCATGATTTAAAGTGGTTTAGGAGGCATTACTGCCTGTGTGAAAGGAGGCTGAAACATTTGGGATATGGTAGTCCGAACTCCTCTTAAAACCAAACACTACTTAGCATTTTCGTTGATTTCGCATTTTGGCGACATTTTTGGCCGCATAACAGCACGTCATGTTCAGTGCGTCTGGGCGCCCACCGGAAATTTAACGTTCCCAGTTACAGTGGCGGTTCTACGTGGGGGGATGAGTGGGGATGCATCCCCCACCGGACTTCTTTTCTTTGCTTGTCAAACCTATTTTTGGGTAAAGCTCTAGTAAAACAACGGGGATAAACTGCGGATGACCTATTTTTGGCTTGTCAACCTATTTTCGGTAAAAGGATAGTAAAATTAGGCAAAAATTCCCTTTTGTCAGCCTTTTTCGGCAAAGTTTATTGATTTTTTTTTCTTTTTTCATTCCCCCACCAACTTCCTATGAATTAATTTCGTCATTTCATACCCCCCTCCCCACTAAGAGATCCTGGAAACGCCACTGCACGGTTAGATTACGCACTTACACTCGATGACCTCAAGACCCCCGTAGTGCCGGACGAAGTGTGCCGAGTGCAAAGCGGCCAACGGCAAAGTGCAATCCGCCGACACGCAGTGCTTTAGTGCCATCGAGGGTCGGGGTTTAAACAATCTGCCCAGTTATAACCATCGATAGATAATTCGTACATAAATAGGAAAGATAAAACGACGATTGGAGGGTATAAAGTCGGTCACGAAGGCGTGCCATTTACCCTGCCCTTCGTGTTCGTAATTGGTTTTCAGTGTCACGCACGGCCGTTTATTATGGACCGGGTGGAGTAAGTGTCGGGTCGGCGTCAAATTGCACAGATTACGACGCGGGTCAGTTAATAAAATTATTATTCGAGTAACGGCGGGATAGGCGACGCGCTGTATGGATATACGTTAACTGCAGAATTTTGAAGATTTTTCTGTAAAATTGCAACCTATTCAGATTCCATGACATCTCCTGGAAGACATCGTTTCGTGATTTCGAAAAGGGAAAGTCAGAGAGATAGAAAGACGACAGAGTGAGAGACAGACAGACAAACACAGACAGACAGACAGACAGACAGAGACAGAGACAATATAAGATGGGAGACCCAGAACACAACAGGGATAGAGGAGCCGCACTGGATGCATGAGAGTAACAAAGGAAGAGAGAGACTGAGAGGGGAAATACGAGAAGGGGGTAGGAGCGAGCAACGGAGCACAGGGGGAGAGAAAGAGGGACACACAGGAAAGTTGGAACAGCGGAATAGCAGAAGAAATGATGAGAGCAAGATAGAAGGAAAGGAGGAGAAGAGGAGAAGAGGAGAGGAAGAAGGGAGATAGAGAGAAGAAGAGAAGACGAGCGGAGGAAAGATGAGGAATTTAAGAGAAGAGAAATTAGTACGAGAGGAAGAGAGGAGGTGAGTAGTAGACGAAGAAGGAAGGAAGAGAGAAGAGAAGAGGAGAAGAGGAGAGGAGGAGTGAAGAAGAGAAGGATATGTGAAGTCATCGATATGCTTAGCGAGTGTGAAAATATCCTGAAAGTTAGAGCATTAGTGCGAGTATTTTAGTTGGATTAAACTTAAATTGGATAAAATTACAGATATAGAACAGTATTCTAATTTAATTTTATCCTATTAAAGCAGGGCCGGATTAAGGTCCGAGTGGGCCTGGGGCTGAGAAAAAAGCCGTCGCCTATACTGATAATACCTGACAAGCAAAAAAAAGGTTATCTCGAAAATCCGAAAATCGGTGGGCTTATTTTCATGATGGGCGGGGGCTACAGCCCCCTCAGCCCCCGCCTTAATATGGCCCTGTATTGAAGTTTAATCCAACTAAAATACTGGCGCTAATGTTGCAATCCAATTCAAAATGTCATTCAACGTCTGTGCTCTCTTCGAATCGTTCGGCTTCATTATGTTCTATTCTAGATTTCCATCGCTGTGATTTTGCTTCGTTCTATTCTGGTCGTTTCTACTGTGTGTCCTTTTATTTTTATTCTACTTTGCCGCTTTGTCAACCTATTGAATTACCTGTTTCACCTATTCTCATGTATGCTGTTGAAGTAACTGCACCTAGTAAAGCTAACACGAGTTTGATGAATAACTAACTGTATAAATAGATGCTTGTACAAGATTTTTGGCATTTGTTCGAGGCAAAACATCACTGTAATACGAACAATTTTTAAAATTGATCTGGTTGAACTTATCACTAGTAATCGGTATGCTAAATTTCTGGATAGAATATATGGTCAGTCTGTGTTTGAGAATATAAGAGATATTGAATATGTGCGTAATTTTGCAAAACATGTAATCCATTTGCCTAAGTAAAGCTTTGTCTTTTCCTTAGATCTATGTTGTAATAGCTCTTTTTGCATTGTGCTGTGTTAGTTGTTGCTTATTTCTTTTGTTCTATTTTTTTAGTCTTGGTTTGTGTTTGTTTTGTGTTTGTCTTTTGGCTGCAGTTAA
>CM030849.1:12901786-12916786 GCA_018105865.1 Metaphire vulgaris
GGAAAACTTACGGGAAGAATAATTATTCGAAACGTATTCGTAGATGCAAACGCTCGTCGTAAATAATTAATTAATTGAATTGACAAATTAGCGAGGCGTTTGCTTTTGAATTATTTTGATATGCTCTTGAATGCATTGAATACAATTGTTTTGCAGTCGTTGCCGACCTTGAATGAGAAATTTATTGAAATAGGATCTAAGCCATGAATCGATGTTGATTAAGTCGGTGGATTGTCACTGTCTGGAACGGTTCGATTTCCTTTTAATTTAATTTGAGCACCGGATCAATTGAAGATACTGTAAAATGCACGAAGATGGAACAGACAAGAACTAAATAGAACTCATAGGAAAAGAGGAGGAAAGGCTGGGAGGGGGGTTCAATCTCGCTGACACTTACAGTACTTAGTGTGCTATCCAAAATGGGTACGCTGTGGAAGTGGAGGAGTCATTAGCAAGAGCTATGTACTAGCAATATAGGCTAGAGAAGGGAGGAAAGTATCAGTAAAAGGAGATACGAGGTATCTGAGAGCAGGAACGAGGGAAGAAAGGACTGAGAACTGAGAACTGATAAACCCTAGAGCCAAAAAGCCTAGGTCGAGCGCCACGAGCCTAGTGAGCTAATAATAGATAGATAATTGATAAACACTGTGCACGGAGCCAGGTGAGGTCATCTGGTAAAGTCATAGCCTGGTTTCGCCACACTATGATATATCGTGACAGGTTGTACCATGTTATCTAGTTATCTAAAGCTATGTAATTCCACAAAACTAACAATGCCAGATTCTCCGGAGTATATGTAGAAATCGAAGCCTCCAACCAACGAACAACTCCTCGAATCCTGCTTCTCGGAGGCTGTTGTGCAATATAATACGATGAGATAATTTCAAATGCATTCTTCGCCGTCAGATATCCCTAACACTTTGTACCATTCAACAAACGAATCGTCAACATTATTGCTTAGAGACGATGTTAGCAACAAGTCAAAATGCCCAATAACCAATTGTTTAGACTGTGACGGTTCCAGAAATTCTTGGTGGGGGATAAAAATATGTTATAAAAAGTTGGTGGAGAGATGCAAAATGAAGAAGAAGAAAGGGAAAAAGAGAAAAGGTCATTGTTAGTGTTTTGCCCACAAAAAGTTAATAAACCTTGCCAAAAAGGACCGACAAGCAAAAAAGGTCATTCGCAGTATTTTCACTACATTTTTAAAACACACCGGAAAATAGGCTGACAAGCAAAAAAGATCATCCGAAACCCCGGTGGGGGATGCATCCTCAGTCATCAACATGGTGGAACCGCCACTGTGTTTAGATATAAGAAACTATACAGCAAAACGTTGTTGATTTTCTCATGTGTTGTTATTACTGCCAATATCCTTCTGTCGCGTGATCAATGTTCGATTTTTCCTGGCGGTCGTGACTTTTGGCATCTTTAAGACTGACGAGCAACAAAAAACAACGACCTCTTTTTTAGCAAAAAGCACGTTCATTTCTATGGTTAGGGTTGTTAGGGTTAACAAGTTGTTAGGGTTAGGTGAACATTTAGGGAGTTAGGGTTAAGTATCCAACCTTCCCGACTGGATGCCACCGATTTAGCGCCCTTATTTCTTTAGGGGTGGGGAATCTGGACAAAAGTTTTGGGGTGGGAGTCCGTCCCCCACATGCGTTTTGAAAATCCGACTGCCACACGTTACCGATTCTGATATCAATGAGACGGGTTAAAATACACGTAGAGTCGTCAAAAATCGCCAGAAGACTTCTGAATATTGGTAGATGATACTGTAAACGTTCGGAGTAAAAGATAGTAGAGTGTGTGCTACGCGCTGACAAGCCCAGGTAACGCCTCTAGTGGCTTTCACACAGACAATAATGCCTCCAAAGCCACTTTAAATAGATGGATAGGTTTCTTTTAAAATGCATGAACTAGAGCAGGGGTGTCAAACTCATTTCATGTAGCGGGCCACATAAAAGTCCTTGTGGTTGTCGCGAGCCTGATTTGTACATAATATTAACACGAACTACAGTAGACCTATTACACAAAACAGTATGTAAAACATACTGATAACTAACTTTCAGCATTCCACTTTCGTGATACTCCTAATGAAAAATAAAAGTATGTTTTAATTACCCAATACAATAAATCCTTGTTAAACTTTACGTTTTGCAGTCATAACTATTTATTTTTGTTGACTATCATATATAGGTACTTTTTAAACACGCTTTAAATAAAGTTACTTTGCTTAAGCATAAAGCCTTTTATTGTATTCGGCGACATACACGCGGGCCGGATGAAAAGTTTTCGCGGGCCGTGTCCGGCCCGCCGGGTGTATGTTTGACACCTCTGAGCCAGATAGTGGCCAGGTAATTATGATAAGAGACTTGAATGATGTTACCCCTCCACGGCCAGTCATCGCGTTTCAGGCTTTCGTCATAGCAAAGCCGATCTTTGTTGATGGTATTCAGTTCAGCTAACGAGAAAATAAAATAATTATCGCTCTTTAGAAACGTTTCGCTATCGGTTCGTGCTCAATCTGCAGAAATAGTATAGTTGAAAGGGGTTTACAGCAGCGACAGGTTTTCGTGATAATTTTCTCATTTTAACGAAAGAGCGTTGGAGTATAGATGTTAGATTCTTGTCACGCAAGTTCGAATCTGACCCTAGCCACTGCGTTGTTCATCTCTGACTTGCTCTGCATTTATAGGATTATTCTTCACTTTGTGAATGACTTAACGTGCGTTGACAATCATATAATAATCAAGCTCGAACGATGTGATATGCAAGAATGGTTCCAATACATGTTGATCAGGGCCGTAGCAACGTGGGTATATCGGTATATATATATATATATATATATATATATATATATTATATATCCCAAAACAATATATATATATCCCAAAATCAATATGGGTATATATATATATATACGTATGTAATATATATATATATATATATATATATATATATATATATAAAATCTATATATATATAATGCATTATACGCCTCCCCCGTCTAAGACGGCCAAATTTGGAGATAGATCTGTCTCGAGGGGGAACCCTACACTCTGGAACTTTCTCCCGGAAGAAATAACCAGGGAGGTCGCCCATGACCGATTTGCAACGAAACTCAAGAAGCATCTTTTCAGCATTTCCTATACCAGAGACTTCCGTAAATCGCTCTTGACTATGGCCTTCGCCAGGCACATAGCGCTATACAAATTGACATTTATAATAATAATAACAATACTACTACTACTAATAATAATAATAATACATTATATATAACGAAATATGCCCATAACGATATATGCTCCCAAATTTATACCTCCTCCCCCAATCAAATTCCTGGCTACGCCCATGAAGGTGACCAGTACTGACCACCAGTCTCCAGATTGATGACAACAATACTGGCAAAAATTATTATTATCAGGTTTGATTATAGTAATATAAATAAGAACATAATCTAAATATGACACAAATACACTAATGATTATTCAATGTTAGTAATTAATATTCAAATGCAAGTGTAAGTTAGTCATAACATACTGGTTATTGGAGACAACAAAAACTTGAAATTCTTAGAAGTTAATTGACTTAGGGAGTCCAACTCGTAGACTACCGATGGAATGTCATCTTCTTACCTTTGTACACCATAATGAGGTTGTCGCTTCGCTTTTCGAATTTCAAACAGGAAAAATATCTTTCCCTAAAAGGAATCCACCGAAATTATACCATAAAGTATAGCTTCATATCGAACAAGTCGCTTATAAAGACCTCGCATATATAAAATCAAATATCCAAATAAATATAAGAAAGAACTGGAAAAAGCTATCCAGTGACACCGGAAATAAATTTTCTCGGGTCAATGGATATTGCTTCGTGGCTCGGGGAGAGGGGGAGTTGGGACCGAACCGGACCCCTGACTTCTGCCTCCAAGATTTAATCCGGATATCTCACTTTCTTTCCGCTTTTCCCCGGAGTATAGAATGGGTCGCATATGGTCGACGGGGGAAAGCACCATCGTAATGGACACGGGGCAAAGGCTGGTCGGTAACCAATCAAGCCGAGTTCAATTTAATCGGATCTGAGTGATCGATCACACCGCCAGAGGTCTCCGCATGAAAGCTATTTATGAGTCATAATTCATAGACTATTACTTTATAATAACGAAATGGAAGAATGAAAACGCCGGAATACAATTACTTAGAATTCGCAATCTCTATTACATTTCGGTTCCTATATACCACAGTATATCAGTATATATATATATATATATATATATATATATATATATATATATCATATATAAATTAATTAATATATAGCTCTGCTTTCATATAAACTCTTCGGTTAATTTTCCTCATAACTTTTTATAAGACGCCGCCTGTCGACGCAAACGACAAAAAGCCGACGGCGCTGAAGCCAAGCTGCTTGCGTCGTCTCGCTTGATGACATACGGCGCTATATAATGGCGAAGTCACGTGATAAACTGCAACCGGAAATATAAGTTGAGTTCTAATCTTTTATGATCAACTACGGTCCCTCCAATCAGACGTCACAATTAGCTGGTTAACGGAATACAAGGGTATCACGTTGTCCCGGGTTCCCCTAATCATCATCATCATCGTCATCATCATCGTCATCATCATCATCGTCATCATCATCATCATCATCATCATCATCAAAACAGTGGGTTCATCGCCCGTTGGTGCATAATGCCATCTCAACAGTTTTCTGCCAGTCTTTTCTGTTCATTTATCTGCAACTCAGATCATGTCAGCTGTTCCCCTTATGCTTAAACGTAAATTCCAAGACCTCGTTTTATTATGGCAGATTGCATTCCTTTCTCCTGTGGCCATAGAACCCAAGAGGTTCGAAAAATTATGCAACACCAGAATATAAAGACAGTCTGTAGCTATATTCTCTGCGACTGAGTGATGGAACATAATTAAAAAGCTAATCGACGCTTTGCATGGGTCTCTTTACCCCTCTCTCCCCCACAACGAAACAGACGACTCAAGGACAGACTCAACTATAAGTAATTTTCCACGGGCGCTCTCGCCTTACTTTAGTTTTTCCGCCATTTCCGACTGTGAAGGGGGAGTGGACTGACATGCGCCAGCAACTGGTCTACCTATCTTTCTTCCCGAGGCGCCCTAGTCAATTAGGAGATGGAAGTCCTCATGGGCAACAGAGTATGTTTCCAAAAACCCTTGAGCCAAAGACGCAGCGTTTCTAGAATTGTCTTCGAATAGTTCTCGTCACTGAAGTCTTCGTATGGCGTGATCCGAGTGTTGTGGAACATAATCATTCGATGCAAAGTCAGCGATCTAGTTCTTTTTTCGAACATGTCTGCGTTTTTTCTTGCCCATCGAACGTATTGTAAAAAAATGTCGATTTGAAATCGTTGCCATTCATTGGTAGCCGCGGGTGTGTTGGAGAGGAAAATTTCACGAAAGTTTTTAATTTGTGACATCCATGGCAGTATATCGCCTTCTAAATCCATGATCGATTCTGTCGATGCATATTACATAGCGAAATACAAATTTCAACGTTACCAGTCTGAATATATTCCGGTCTGAATATAGTTTCTGACGGTCAACAACGCTATTTACGTACACACGCTTTCTTTGGGGACATTGTCTTACGAGGGTCGATCTTTTTGTAACACTCGATCAGTATATATTGAGATCAGGAAGATATTAAAACGTTTCCATTGTTTGTATATTTTCTAATTTTTGCCTGTTCAAATAAGCTACTGGATATGCAAAATCTTTTAGCACGTTAATATTTCTCCGCATTTCGTGAGTATAAACGAGGATACAAACCCACGGGGAAGGACATTTCGTCGCATCTCTCTGTCTTCGCATGACTACTGTAATCGTGCATGCTCAGCTGATTTTGCGTTGATGTTCTTTTGTGTAAATTTGTTCTTTTCATAAAACGCTACTTCGTATGCCGGGCTCTTTAGCAGAGCCCTCTCTCGAAATAGCGCTAGAACAACCGCAAAATATGGCCGTAGTGAAAAAACACACACAAAGATTCGGTTTCTGAAGCAGAGACTGGATACGAAACGACTCTCGACCGAAGGGTTTTTCGCACGCCTTTCGGTAACGACACGTTTGGAGTGACTGCTTTGAGATGAGCGAAGCTTGTCCTGAAATAAGCTCAAAGTGACTTTCATAAAACAAAAAGTCTATCTCCTTCGGCAGAATTCTACCTGTCGATTGCTGCTTTCAATCACGTACCTAATCATTTACAGTATAGTGCCTCATCCATATAGCTCAGAGATGCCCATGGGTTGGGTTAACCCATGGGTTGGTTGGTTGGGTTGGGTTGAATTGGGTTGGGTCAGACTTTTCCATATTGATGGTGGGTTGGGTTGGGTTGGGTCGGAAAATAAGTCATGGCTGTACTGTATTACGGTGGGTTGGGTTGGGTCAAGAAACACTATTACCGGGATGGGTTGGATTGGGTTGGAGATTTTGTGGGTTGGGTTGGATTGGGTTCTAGGAAATGGACCCATGGACAACTCTGATATAGCTACGCATCCGCTTGTTAT
This sequence comes from Metaphire vulgaris, assembly GCA_018105865.1. Taxonomy (NCBI): domain Eukaryota; kingdom Metazoa; phylum Annelida; class Clitellata; order Crassiclitellata; family Megascolecidae; genus Metaphire; species Metaphire vulgaris. The sequence continues at coordinate 12,908,349 of CM030849.1, forward strand.
TGCTCTTAATTGCTAGCTTACTTACTAATATGTTTTTAAGTATCAGAATCTTCCAACTTCAGCAAGACGATGGTTAAGTACAATGTACAAGCAAGTACAATGGGATTTTAGATGAGACATTTCTATGTTAAATTGATTCATACAAAGTGATTTAGCACATAAATTAAGAAGAATTGAAAGGTGAATATGTGTGCTGTTCTGGCATTGCATGCTGCAAAATGCGTTTTCTTGGATCAAAGATGACATCTTCAGCGGACAAACGAAAGCTGGAATAGAGGGTTGTATGAGTGACAGTGGTTTTCAACATGTGAGACATCCTTCTTCATCCAATTATTATTACTAGTACTATTAAAACTATAAAAACTAATTTGTTTTTTAAATTAAATTAATTATTATTTAAAAACTATTGTTGCCTGCAAAATTACTTGTATTGTTAAACTCACTAGTGTACCTAATAAGTATACATGTATAGATGGGCAGATGACATCTCATACATTGGACTGAACGAACAATGGGAGAAGGCGATCCGAATGACAAGCAATAGAGAACAGTGGATAGTCTAAAGCTATTAAAACAACCATGCTGTACATAAGGTCTACCATCTACATTGGACTGAAGACAATGGGATAAGGCGGAATGACAAGCAATAGAGAACAGTGGATAGTCTAAAGCTCAACCACGCTGCGGTCTACCGTCGTAGCGACGGTGGTCAAAACAGGACAAGACAAGAATAGACAAGACAGCTGTTAAAACTAGGATTAAGCAATGTTGAGTCTATTTTCCATTCCCGACTATTCCACTCCATCAACTATAATCCTCACCATCATCCCAGTGACACCATCATATATATATATATATATATATATATATATATATATATATATATATATATACATTATATATACACAATTTATAATATATATATATATATTATATATATACAATTTATAATATATATAATATATGTATATATATAACCATATATATATATATATATATATATATATATATATATATATATATATATATATATATATATAAGGCGTACTGTGTCACGCCATGTTGGTGGGCAGTAGCTTGGTGAGGTGGCGTGATTTATACGCCTGTGAACCAGTGGCGTAGCAAGGGTTGGCGGCGACCAGGGTCGAAGTAAACATATTGCGTCCTAACACAAGAAAAGAAGTCTTACAATGAAAAACGGTTCTCACCGGTTTTAGTGAGACATTGACTGTTAAAATTTGATTGACGCCCTCCCCCCCCTATAGAAAACACTGGCATCGTTTTGGTACCCCTCACTAGACGGCCGCCCGGGGCATTCCCTCTCCCTCCCTCGCCCCTCTCTGCGCCTCAACTGATCAAAAGAATTTTCCCATTGACTATTTCTTCAGCCGTCATTGTTCTATCGAGCTGCTTTGAGATCGCTCTTTGAGTTTCTCGCAGGCAAATGGCTTGCATTAGCGTCCGTTTAATGCCTACCGTTTGCTATGCCACGCATGTTCGCGTGTCCATTGTCTATCTGCCTTCTATCTCTCCTTATCTCCCCTCTCTTACACTATCTTCCACCGTTCGCCGACGTCCTCTTCTCCACCTCCACGGCGTCACGTGACATCTACCGACATTGCGTTCAGCTCGGTGCTACGGTTCCTGTCAATGTAGGCGACTGAGGAGCGTCGTATCCCTTGAGAGTGTAGTGGGCCGCGAAATAGGGACACGGCTTTAACTGAAGACATCAAAACAGTGGGCGATAAGTCGAATAGAAGGCTCCATTAGATGGCATTTTCTAAGCTGTGCCCTAACTATCCTGAAAAAGTCTGTATACTCAATCGGACTTGGCAAGAATAATAGGGTTTCAACCAATAATAATAATAATAATAATAATAATAATAATAATAATAATAATAATAATAATAATAATAATAATAATAATAATAATAATAATAATCGGCAGTATCCTAACACGACAAGCTGGAGATGAATGAGAGACATCCTTTCTCCTACAGCGAATATCCGTGACACTCCAGAGATTTAATGCTATCGCCTTCCGTTGAACATTCATATAATAATAATATTCGATTTTGAGAACTCAATAATAAAAATAATAATAATAATAATAATAATACTGTAAAGTCTAAAATGGTTCACTAGGGTCTGCCCTGTGTCCTTGTGTATTGAACCACTAGGCTAGAACATAATTATTATGGCAGATAATAACAGATTATAACACATTATAGCAGACTATATCATATTAGAACAGATTACAACAGATTATACCAGATTATGGCCGATTAGTACATATTAGATCATATTATGACAGATTGAAAGAGATTAGAAAATATTGAAACAGATTAGCACAATGACAATGCGTTTCTGCAGTTCTGTTTTTTTAATAATCAAAGCATCAATTCGTGGCACTCGAAATTCATCCGAAAACGACTGGGTCAATTTCAGAGAGATCTGTCAGAGACGGAAACCTTGATACAGACCATGGAAAGGAGTTATCAGGTGGAAGAGTTGTGTTTTAAGTCCAGATTCGAAAGCACGGGTGGGTGATCCGACAGACAGACAGACAGACAAGCAGGCAGACAGACAGACAAGCAGACAAGCATACAGAAGGAAGGAGCTCCAAATTGTGTGCCTTCAACAGATTTTACTTCCTTGACAAACGCATTCTTGCATGGTTCTAGGCGCATTTAGCAATGAATCACGCTGTAAAATCTTTCTGAGTGAGAATTATTTTTGTGATTTAGCATGGAATATATAGCTCATGAGTTTTCCAGTCTACAGTATTTTTAAAAACCAGTAGATTATGCTATGCGCGGAGCAGGCAACCAGTATGACCTCTTTAGGAATGTTTAGATTATATTTATGTTTAAGATAAAATCGTCTAAAATCACGGCACTGCAGTCCGTTCGCGCACGGGTTCTTATTTCAACCGAAACCAATATGAAATGTATCCGTTGATGCTGTTGCTCGAAACAGCTCTAATGTATAACAACGAAAATCCATCAAGCTGATAAGAATCGAATACTAAATACGAGGAATCTGTGCGTCTTATCTATCGATCTTACGAGGCGAATACAAATTCGATTCTTTTCCAATCGGTGCTATCTAGAAGAAACCAATATCTTAAGAAACCAATATCTTTGGTGAATGTAAAACTTGATCTCATCAATGGTGCATCGTGAAGTTCGCTTCCATCTGTATTTTCGAAATATTCTGAATAGATTTAATCTATGTACAGACAGTAACAGTTGGAACAATAAATGGATTCAAAAGATATCTGGAAAAACTGTTATTAAATGTAGAGGATCAGTGGCGGTTTCTGGATTTCTTGATGGAGGAGGATGAAATGAATTCATAGGAAGTTGGTGGGGGATGAAAATAGAAGGGAAACAAAAAGAAGGGAAACAAATTTCATCAAACTTTACTACACTTTTACCGGAAAAAGCTGACAAAAGGGTCATCCGTAGATTTTCTCCTTAATTTTACTACATTTTTTTAGGTTTCCGGCAAAAAACTGTGATTTATGCGTGTTTGTGCGTGTTTGTGCGTGCGTGAAGTGTCGTGCGTAACAATGTGGCTCTTCCTTTCTCAACCAATTTTCGGCCACCAGCGGGGACACCGATCGGCTCCCAAATTCCTCAAAATCCGCGTTTGGTCTTCCGAGGATTTACTCAAGATGGTCTGTTTTGAATATTCGTGTGAATTTAAATTCTTTTGATATCCTTTTCGACTCCACCGACTACCGAGGATTTACTCGTCTGTTTTGAATATTCGTGGAATTTAAATTCTTTTGATATGCTTCGACTTACACGGCCGACTACGTCACGTGATTTGCCATAAAAGTCATTGATGTGGCGCCTGCTCACGGCTGCGGCTCGTTACACCTAAATTTTCTATCGACGCAGTGTTGGATGTAAATGTAAACCATTACTGTTCGGCTTCAGTGGCGGCTCTAGGATTTGGCAAGTGGGGGGCCGTTGTGGTGGCAACTTCTAATCATGGGGGGCCAACCATTTGCTGTTTAATGTAAGTAGCATTAAGTATAGGGTCCCAACTAGGGGGCCACTGGGGGGGCAGGCTCTCAATAGGGGGGCACGGGCCCCCCTGGCCCCCCGGTGGAGCCGCCACTGTTCGGCTTAGGCCTATGTAGGAGTCACGCTTGGAAAGAACTTTTCTGTTCTGTCCAAGATAATACGCATTTGCCGGTGTGGCGCGTTAGGTTGTACTCTAGTCACACGTCGTACTGTAACGCATATCCAGACCCGCCGAGAGAAATTCCGGGCCCCTATGCAGAAGGGCCGACGGGCCCCTGACCTGTCTTAAAAATTGAAGACGACCTTGTTTTGCTTGTCGCTCTTGTTCACGCTGTTATGATAGCATCAGCGTCCGGGCTCCCCTTTTACTCGCCGGGTCCCTGTAGGCTACACATAACATGGTAAACCTTTTGGTGTTATTATTGTTATTATTGTTAATTATTGTCAATTATACATCTTCATCATCGGCCCGGGCCCCCTCCAGACCGCCCGGCCTCTGTGCATTTGCCTTTCCTGCTCCCCCTCTCGGCGGCCCTGAGTATGTCATACCCAGGCACAATGTATAGTCTAGTATTACTTATTTGATTAATTACTAATTAAAATAAGTAGTAATTAATTAAAATAATTTTAATGAATTTATTTCAAACGAAGACTCAATAGCAGTGCTAGTATTATTTATTTGAAACCTAGAGTCAACCCCGCCAGTAGGTATCTCCGACACTGGGTCCACTCATCCTACAGGTATTATTGGCTCTAGAGAATAAAAATGTATAGAGTCCATCCTGCCTTCTACACCGAACGCGACACCAAGCGACAGGATAATGACCGCAAGAGTTAAAAAGTTAAGTTATGCTCTCCTATCGACACCGTTTACAGACACGCAGACAAAATTCGAATGGATTTTGGCCATCACACACCGATGTGCATGCAGTAAAGGCGCTCTCGAGGGTAACTAATTATGCCTCAATTTGCAAATTTCAAAATACAGACTGATTTGGTTCCTTAGTAAGCAGAAACACTGTTTTTAGTCGCATACAACGCCTTCGAAAGACAGTAGAATCATGTAGACCAGTGCTAAAGCGCAGTGGCGTAGTCAGGATTTCTGGAAGGGGGTTTGAAAGAATGTCGTCGATAACCGTCAAGGGGGTTATCACCCTAACAATCGCCAAAAATCGCATAAAAAATAAAAAAATGCATGAAAATACATCAAACAAAATTTTTTTCCGCCGTCCAAGGGGGGGTTTAACCCCAACCCCCCCCCACCCATGGCTACGCCACTGCTAAAGCGTATGCAAGTATTTTTCTACGGGGAATGTGCCAATTATATTAGTAATCTTCGCACTGATAAACTGGAGTCGCGGCCATCACCTGGATTTTTCACACAATTTTCCGAGACCTGAACAGAATAGATACATGCATGTTCAAGGTCTTTAAAATAATTGCATGGTATTATGTGCGGCTATTTTGTATTTATCCGAGACCTGAATAGATATGTTCAAGGGCTTTAAAATAATTGCATGGTGTTATGTCCGGCTATTTTGTGTTTACAGTATGTAAGAGTTCTTACTTATTGTTATTATAGGCCTACTTATAATCGCTAGTTGAGAGTTTTTCAATGCATAGAGTTGTGCAGAGTGAGGGATTTCCGGTTTCCGACTCTGGGCAGTCATGGTCTCTTATATTCTATTTGTGAATTAAAATCTTCAGAAATCACCGTTTTGCGTCAGACATCATCGTTCTTCAACAGCCGTCGTATTTTTAACAATGGGTCCAATCAGACATTTCATCACATTTTGCGATTTATTTTCTGCATGGATTACTGAGCTACGACCGAAATTTTACCCAAGTTATCTGGCGTGGATACCAGGGCCTGTTTTAACGTGCAGTGATACACAAAATATGCAGTGATAACTTGAAAATGTGCAGTGGTAAACTGGCAATTTTCTCTTGCAGTGATACACTGTTTATCTTAATGTAAAAAATTAGCAGAATTTTCTCTTACTGTTTATCTTAATCTAAACAATAGCAGAACATTCAAAGGGAACAGTTTTGGGCGTGTGATGAAAGGAAACTTCTAGATGAATATAAAACATTTACTGATATCTTGACAGGCATTTGACACAGTGTTATTTCAAACTTTTAATAAGCCAAGTTTCTTATCTACGGAAGTTTTTTTCTCATCCTATATGACATAGATCTTTGCCGTTTGTCATTACAGACACATGTTTAGGGCATTGGCGTAAAGTTGGATGAAAAAGTGGCGGTAGTCCCTATCATCCCTATGTCTTGCCCTTTCATAAACTAGTTCTCAAAAAGTGAGGAGGGGACTCAAGCCTAGACTAGAAGACACATTATTTTATTTGCGACTTCTTATGAATGTTAAATATGTACAATGCCTTTGACTTTGGTAGACGCCATGCGTACGGTGCTATATAAATATGATTGTCTTAATAATGATGATGATAATAATAATAATAATAATAATAATAATAATGATGATAATAATAATAATAATAATAATAATAATAATAATAATAATAATAATAATAATAATAATAATAGAGGCCTAATAGAAATTTACGCCTATGTTGATGGACTATCTTCGATTGTAATTGGCATTTTAGTAGTTCCTGAATATATATATATATATATATATATATATATATATATATATATATATATATGACCTCAGTACTTCATTCCCGAAGGTCTTATGAGAGAAAAATTGTCTGGAGACAAAGATTATTGTGTGTTAACTCTCGTCAGGTTCTTCGAGGTCGACCGCGGAAAAAGTTCCTTGAAAAGATATTGAGTTGAAGCGTTGTATGGCCATGGACAAACGCTGAAATAGAAAGCTTTCTTCCCTTTGTCTCCGGATTTTATATATATATATATATATATATATATATATATATATATATTCGGTAACACTAAAGCCAAAGAAAACTAAAGAAACTCTGGCGGCGCTATAATGGAACCCAAAATAGAAGCAGAAGTTAATTTTAGCATTCTTTTCACGCGTATGCCTATTTGCGATACATTAGTGATGCTTAATGGACATAAGTTGGAATTATGGTGGCTATGTTCTGATCAGTAGTAAGCCCGATGCTATCAGCTTCCTCTTATGATCACCGGTTTCAGTTAAGACCGGAAACTCAGTCTCATCGGAAATGACAATCTGTAATACGCAGAATATCAGTATGAAAACCAAAAAAGGTAGAATATCAGTATGAAATAAAAAAACAGGTAGAATGACCTCGGTACTTCATTCCCGAAGGTCTTATGAGAGAAAAAATTGTCCGGAGACAAAAATTCGTGAAATTAGTGGTCGTCCACAAATGACGTAACTCGCCTAGGGTAGGGGTCCGGACATTTGTTGCGAAGTGTGGCGAGGAGGGAGTTCCGTAAATGTGACGTAGCGCAACACAAAATTTTCAAGTGATGACCTTTTTGTGCTTGTCAAGGTATTTGGACAGGGAATAAATAGAAGGACGACCTTTTCTTTTTTGCTTATCAAGACTTTTTGGTAGACGAAAAGGAAGGGGGCGGCCCGTTGCTGCGTCATATTTAAGGGGGTCTGACTTTTATTACGTCGCGTTACGTAGGGAAGGAGGTCAAAAAGTGCCAAAATCGCGTTACGTCATTTATGGACGACCCCTTGGGCTGACTAATAGTACAACATCAAGAAAACGGGCTAAATATTTTTAAAACAATAAAAAATATGCAGAATGTTAGTATAAAAATCAAGACACAGGTAGACTATTCGTATGAAATTTAAAAAAAAACAGGTGGGATATTAGTGTGAATTTATGAAAGCAGGCGTACGATTAGAATTACAGTATATCAAGAATACGAGTGGAATCCTAGTGTGAAATAAGGAGAACGAGTAGACAATTGGATTGGCGAGATGAAGAAGATGGAGCGAGTCTGAAATATTTCAATAATAAAGCGCCCTTATTTGATATTTCGCGCAACGATTTCTACAGCCACGTCTTCAGGGGATCATCATCGGCGATGATAATGGCGACGACAACTGTTCTGCAACAACTGCTACAACAACAACATCTACTACTACTACTACTACTACTACTACTACTAGTAGTAGTACTACTACCACTACTACTACCACTACTACTACTACTACTACTACTACTACTACCACTGCTACTACTACTACCACCACCACCACTGCTACTGCTGCTGCTGCTGCTGCTGCTGCTGCTGCCACCACTGCCACCACCACCACCACCACCACTGCTGCCACTGCCACCACCACCACTGCTGCCACTGCTGCTGCTGCTGCTGCTGCTGCTGCTGCTGCTGCTGCTGCTGCCACCACTGCTGCCACCACTGCTGCTGCTGCTGCACCACCACCACTCACCTGCTGCTGCTGCTGCTGCA
>CM030849.1:12921786-12964286 GCA_018105865.1 Metaphire vulgaris
ACGACGGTTGAACATTCAGTCGAAACTTTAGCGTTCAAAGACACGAAACCAATTTCAAGACAAAATGTCTGTCACGAAAACCCATCAGTGTATAAAAGTCTATAGATAATGCACAGTATAGTATAGTGCATTATATACAGTATAGTATAGTATACAATATACAATATACAGTATAGCATACAATATACAATATGCAGTATAACATACAATATAGCATAGTATACAATATACAGTATAATGTATAGTATAGTGTATAGTATATACTATATAATGCACAGTGCATAAAAGACAACGGAATCTAATCTAATCTAGGCCTAATCTTAAACTTCTATAGCGCCACTTTCATAATGCATAGGAGCATCAACCGATGGCACACCAAATCCAAATCATTAAATATCCAGGTCAAATCCAGGGTATCCAGCAGGACAAACGGGTGACAGTCTATGGTGAATTACCATATGAATTACTGTTATAACGACCGCTATGATCGTCAAACCACAATAACACTCACTGTATACATTAATACTCATTGGATAGAGCCTATCCGTGGTTAAGACGGAGAAAATACGAAGCAAGTCTTCCACCATTTTACACTTAGTGTTGTCATGATGACATTCGCTGAGACGTCTACAGGGTAAGCATTTCATTTTAGACACACTGCATGTAACACGGTGGAAAACTGGCTTCACTTGCAGACTCCACGAACAGGTTCTAATGAAAATTAAATTCTATGGATATAACAAATCCTCAACTAACACAAATTGTCAGCTTATGTGACACATTACTACCACTACTACTACTACTACTACTACTACTACTACTACTACTACTACTACTACTACTACTACTACTACTACTACTACTACTACTACTACTACTACTACTACTAAAACTACTACTACTACTACTACTACTATTTCTACTACTACCACTACTACCACTACTACCACTACTACTACTACTACTACTACTACTACTACTACTAATAATAATAATAATAATAATAATAATAATTATTATTATTATTATTATTATAAAATAGATTAGGGTTTTAAAAGGTTCAGTAGGATCTGTCTTGCTTAAGGACACATGTGTTCTATCTGGTCTTCCAGTTAAATTATGGTTTTGTTCGTACTTTGCAGTATACTGCATATTGTTATACGCGCCTCGCTCAAATACAGTCCTTTCTAGGCCTACATCCGCAATATGTTGCGCTATAATCTCATAGCTGTCAATCAAGTTATGACTTTGTTCAATTATGGATCTTGGAAGCCGAAGGTAGAATAAAGTCGAGAAAATCACGGACGTCGAGGGATGGAAAACAGGAACAAATAGAAGAAGAATTAGCCCAATTAACTGCCGAGATTTTCCTATAGGAAAATAACGAACCCGGTATTTGAGAGAGATCAGAAGACTACCGTTCCAAGAGAAAGGCCCGTTGACCGTCATTCCTGACGACAATCCCCAGGGACGTGGTCTGTTCTTAGCCGACGGTTGTTGGTGTCTTTGTACTGATGGGTGGGTACGATGCAAGGCGGAACAGGGAGACCAGATTAATGGGCGTCGGCCGTCGGGCAATCAGCGCTGTAGTCGTACGGTTAGTAATCAAGAGAAACTCCCGAACTGATGAGAGACGGTACGCAGGTGGACACACTCTGCACTCGATGCAGTCTGGAGGTCCAAGAGATTCCGGGCGAGACAGTCGCACCCGGTGCGATAATAGCAAGTAAGTAAGTAAGTAAAATCTCGTGAATTTCTATTGCGCAGGTGCAGTGGCGGCTCTAGGATTTGGCAAGTGGGGGGGAGCGTTGAGGTGGTAACTTCTAATCATGGGGGGGGGGCAACCATTTGTTGTTTAATGTATGTAGCATTAAGTATAGGGTTCCAACAGGGGGCCACTGGGGGGCCAGACACTCAATAGGGGCACGAGCTCCCCTCCATCCCGGTGGAGCCGCCACTGAGCAGGTGCAGTATAGTAACGGCTTATCCATAGGAGCTTGAACTGCGGTTGAAATAGCTACGGTCGAAGCTTATTGGTCAGCCGGGCAAGGTCAATTCCAGAGATCAGTCAGAGTGGGAGCGAGGAAAAGCGGTGGCGGCTCCAACAGTTGGCAAGTGGGTGGGGGGCGTTGGGGTGGCAACTTTCCTAGCATGGTGGCAACAATTTTCATAAACCAGCACATACAGAATGGGTGCTTTAAAGTACGACAGGCTATTGGGGACCAGTCGTTCAATAGGGGCACGGGCCCCCTGTGGAGCTACCTCTAGGGAGAAGATAGTGTCATTATTTTGCTTTATTTAGGATTAAGAAACACATTATTCAAATTCAAATGCTACGAACATTGGCGTAGCCAAAAGAGGGCTAGGGGTTAAAACCCCTCCCCCGGCTGCCGAAACAAAATATTTTTAATGAGTTTCCATGCATTTTTAGTTTTTTGACGCGACGTTGGGGGTCAAACCCCCCGTGGGTATAGAAAGTAGAATGTAACGGTGTTTAAGAGGCGAGGACTTTTTTCGTGTCAAGATTTTTGGAAAGTTGGTTTTACGGTCAAAAGTGAAAACAAAACCCCCTTCTGGAAATCCTGGCTACGCCACTGGCTACGAACCAGTGCTTAACACAGAACACGACGGCGTTGTAAACGCTCCACTTGGTGCGGTTTACCTCTTCAAACTATGGACAAATCCGAAGACATAGAAAGCTTTCGACGTCTCTTAAGATATACAATTTGCAATAATAAAGATATTAGGATATGGATGCATTAAGTCAGAATACGCAGAGGAGGGGAAACAGAAAAACTGACGGCTTCTAATGCGAAAAAAAAGATGCATGAAAGGAATAAACTGCACCAGGTATAAAGAAAAGACCATGAAGTCATGTGAGAAAAGGTCTGCCATCGACATTGAATATGTCTGTGTACATTTTGATCCCTTATTAAAATTAGGGAAATGTACGGAAATCGTGATGTGATTAAAATCGTTATATATATATATCATGAGCAGTATAATTCAATCAAAGCTGTGGAAATCACAGCATTTTACAGGAAACTTCAAAACAGCAACTCAGCATGAACTGTGCTAAACATAAATACACTTTAAATAAACTTTTTCTTATAGGTAAATATTAATAATTTAAATAATTAATAATTTAAATACCAATTTATAAATATTTATATAGAAGAATTCTTGGAGTTAGCAGATTTCAAACACTTAGAAATGAAGATATGCGGCAGCGGATTGGGCTAAAGATTACCATCATGGACAAACTCAGGAAAAGGAGGCTTACACGTAAACAGGATGGAAGACTCGAGACTTCCAAAAAAATCACTCTACACATACAGGGAAGGTTAAAAAGGAAGAGGCAGGCCCAGAAAAAAATGGATAGGCAACATAAAAAGAAGATTTTAAAGAAAGACAACTGACAATTGCAGAAGGAGGAAAATTATCATTTGACAAAAAGGCCGGGAAATGTTTTCTGACTAGCTATTGCCACTAATGAGGAGTTGGCAGAGAGCAATTATGATGATGATGATGGTGACTCCAGACAGTGACGGATTTACCATTTTCCGAAAGTTTTCCGAGAAAAGCTTAAACAATTTGACAAGCCAAAATAGTCAACTCTCCACTTTTCACACTTGAAATGTAACTTTTTAGAAGAAAGTGTACTGGGACCTAAAAATGTAAATCCGCCACTGACTCTAGACTAGACTAGTCTGTTTGCTGAAAATTTTGATGCATCCGATCAGGGTTAATCTAGGCCGTTTCCGCAGTGGCGGCTCCACCGGAGGGGCCAGGGGGGCCCGTGCCTCCCTATATTGAGTGCCTGGCCCCCCACTGGGCCCTCTGTTGGGACCATATACTTAATGCTGCATACATTAAACAACAAACGGTTGGCCCCCATGATTAGAAGTTGCCACTCCCCCCCCCACTTGCCAAATCCTAGAGCCGCCACTGCGTTTCCGGGGGTGGGAATTGCCCTTTTCCCCCCGTAAATATCAAATTCTCTCCAGAAATTTTGGTATACTACATCAACTGACAGAATCTTGGCCTAGCTCAGGATTAGCGGTATTGTTCCCAGAATTAGTTTCAACGCAAAGCAGTGGTCGTTTAGCGATATAATGTAATAGCAAATGTCTGCATATATAATTATGATTTACATGTATATAATTATAGTATGTATAGTGGACCATTCAAATTTTACATGTACAATGTCCTTTGGCGTCGCTTCGATAAGAAGAGCTCGATAAAATAGTTCGCTCTATAATCAGGAGGTCAGGGTTGAAAAATGTGACCAGAACGTTGTGAATCTCTCGTTTTGCCGCTTTAACTGCTTAAATATATAATTTTATTTGTTTTATTACTTCAAATGGTATTTCTTAGTAAATATTCTGTCTGCTTGGTGATAGAAATTGCGCAGAGTGCTGGTTTAGGGCTCTCAGACATTTAAGGTGGTAAGGATTCCATTAGCCGACCCTACGTGTATAATCTACATCATAGCACAAGATGATGCTGATCACGTGACGAAGAAATTAACTTCAGTTAAGTTGATCTCGACCTTGTCTTGAGACGGAAACGACTGCGTGTGAAGCTGCAATCAGACAATGCGACGACCTGCCCGAGATCCGGACAATATCAAGTGTCGCACAGAAGCGCCTTGTCAGACAGGGCCTTAACAATCCGAGATCAAGGGGAGTGTTCTGTGTTTTTATTCGCTTCGATTTAGACAGGAAGCTCTCGAGGAAATGCCAAATTATACGGAATTCAGTGCGAACCCCTCCATATCGTTGTCTGTATTGAAAAAAATCGATGGTCTCTAGTCCAGACATGGACATGGGTTGGGTTCACATCAGGGGCGGCGCTGGGTTTTGTTGACTGGGTGGGTCTAATGCAATCTACACAGCCAGGACCCGGCTCAGACTACCTTTAACCCCCCCAATCAAAATTTCTCTGCGTATTTGCACGATTTTCTTGGGTGCCCCTGGCCGAGGCTGAGTGGGTCCAGACCCGCGGATCCACCCCCCTAGCGCCGCCCCTGGTTCACATACTGTATAGGTTGGGTTGGGTTGGATTGGGATCAGGGCCGTACGAAGTGGGGGTGCAGGGGTGCAGCTGCTTTTTTGCCATGGTGAGAAATTAGTGGACAAATTTTTGTGGTGGTTTTAGGAAGGGCGAGTGCCCTACTTCCTTCTTCCCTTTCAGTGGCGTTGCGCAGCAATTTTTTTGGGAGTGTCCATTCCCGATGATCCGATGTATAACATTTTGTCTCAAAGTGTCCTTTAACACTTAAAGAAAGCGAGTCTGTATTTTACTAATTAAGTCAGAGCGGATTATAATGCTATAGTAAACGCAAACGCAAAATTTACAAACTATAGTTATTCTACTTATCACGCAATGCTATACATTTTTTAGACACGCACTATTTTTGTGGATGCTTGGGCATCCCCTGGCTTTCATTTTGCGACGCCTCTTCCCTCTGTATACCGTTGATCTGTCCCCACTGCACCCCCACAACACTGTGTTTTACAAAATAGGTCACTGATTGGAGTACATAATTAATTTAGGTCGGAATATGAACTCTTTAAAACATAATTTCATTCAACGTTTTCCTTTAAGGTACTTTCCCGTTATCCGGACCGCAGTGAAGAGATATTAAGAAATGCTTAGGGTTAGGGTGGCGGTTAGGGTTAGGGTTAGTGTTAGGGTGAGGGTTAGGGTTATGGTTAGGCTAAAACTCTAACACTCACCCTAACCCTAACCCTCACCCTCACCCTAACCCTAATATCTCTTCACTGGGGTCCGGATAATTGTCATTTAACTCTCTGTTCAAACGCTGTAGAAGAAACCTCCTTGCCGTAACAGATGCTAGAACCCTATTCAGTATGAACGCTATCATACTGTAGCCAAAGCCGTTCCTGTATTCCCAGTATAGCCTACTTTATCTGCCAATCAAGTACACCGGCTTGTTTATCGAAGCAACGTTGCGTAATTTCGTCCGTTGACTGCATTGATCTGCAGTTTTATCGGTTCGCTTGAGATGATTTCGAATTGACCGACGACTCGTGCTTTGGTCGGCGGTCTGTACGCTCTCATAATCCGTAAGGACTGCGGTAAAGCCATCGTCAGCAATGCATTTAAAACGCGAACATTGGAACTTTGTATCTATAGGGCTATCGTTGGCATTACCGCGTGACGTCCCCTGCTGAGGCCACGCAACACGAGAGGCCAACGAAGGAAGACGATTCCGAAGATATTCGACAAACCGGCCTTCCATAAACGTTACCATGTTTTATTTGCGGGTATGAGCAGAGATGCCCATGGGTTGGGTTAACCCATGGGTTGGTTTAGGTTGGATTGGGTCAGACTTTTCCATATTAATGGAATAATGGTGGATTGGGTCAGAAAATATATGTCATGGTTTAAGAAACTGTAATGTATTACAGTGGGTTGGGTTAAGTAAACCTATTATCGGTATGGGTTGGGTTGGGTTGGTTTGGTTTGGAGATTTGATGGGTTGGATTGGGTTCTAAAAAATGGACCTATGGACATCTCTGGGTGTGAGTTAGGGGTAGGTTACCATTCCATATATAGGGTATGCAAAAATCTAATTTTAGCCATCCTACCTCCAGTGGGGATAGAAAATGCTGGGGTGCGAATAGTCTGACCTGCTCACTGCTTTATGTTTTACGAACTAGTCCACTGAATGGAGCTCAAAGACAAGGATAGCCTGTTATGTTACAATAACACACTAAGGTGGTCTATAGTACCGCAGTGATTAGAGTCACTAGACAAGCGGTTCTCAACCTGTGGGTCGCGACCCTCACGGGGGTCGAATGACGATTTGCCAGGGGTCGCCCGAGACCATCAGAAATATGGGGTTGTCACTTTTCTTGTTATTGTACAAATTTTCCTCAGTGGTAGTTACGACGTACTAGTTTTACTATAATTGTCATTCGAGGATAGACATGGAGACAATTAAATAATAACAATTTCGAACATTTTGATTGTCGTAGCATTATTATTTTTAGCGGTTTACAATGTGAACGAAAATAATTTTACGGTTGGGGGTCGCCACATCATGGGGAATTGAATTAAAAGGGTCGCGGCACTTTAAAGGTTGAGAACCGCTGCACTAGACCAACAACAGTAATTGTTGATCTATGATATAATGCCAGTTACATATTATTTATATATTACGCATATTCTACAAATTGTAATATACTTTTATTCGTATATTTGCTTTTATAGTATTTGCAATGTGTGCTCAATGCTTTTTTATGCTGACAATTTAATTTTAATTTCATATTAAAATGTATCTTTGTGTAGATTTGATTCATATATTTATTTATATATTTATTTATTTACTAAATTACTTTGATTTATTTATCAAAATTACTTATTGACTTTTATTTCTAGGTCTTTGACTACTTACAACTAAGCCTATTTTCAGCTTCGAACGAGCAAAGTACGTATATTAGTTATTTGTATAGGCCTAAGCCCTATTTTCTTCTCGTCAAATCAGCCACCGCGTCTCGTTCTCATGGGGTCTTTATCCACTGCCATAAAGCCATAAAGATCAAATATAACTAGAGCCTAATGGTCAATGGTCCCTTGTCTTAAAGCGACGACCGGTAAAATCTGCCTCCATTGAAGAGTCCACAGCAGATTGGATCAGATATTCCACTTAACGTAATGATTGCTTTCGTGAAATCTTCAGAATAATATTCAGAAGAGTCATTCAAACATGCCTATATATTCTGACCAGCAACGTTTCCACATAGGCTACAGTAGGACTTCGTTATATGCGTACTTAGCAGGTCTATGAAATTGAGTACGTTATATCTGAGGTACGTTATATCAAGTACCATCGAATACGGTAGCGCATCACACGTGATCGTGCATTGCGGCACGCTATAACCGAGTAGTCCTATATATGTTATAACCGAATCCGTTATATCGAAATTCTACTGCAGAACCTTAAGCGTAATATTATTCTTCTGTAAGATTTCTAATCGCCATTAATACATTTCTTGAGTATTCTCTTATAATTATTATTTATTTTTATATTTATAATTATTTATTATTACGCTTATTACGCTTATTATTATTATTATTATTATTATTATTATTATTATTATTATTATTATTATTATTATTATTATTATTACGCTTATTTAGTCTGCTGTACTTACAGTAAAGGCTGCACCACCCTTAGTAAGGCGATTTTTCGGAAAATGTGCGGTTCTAAGAGTTCCTAGATAAGCGGGGGAAATGCGCAACTGTTTAACTTGTGCGCCTAACTTTCCCATTTATTCGCCTATTTCGCCAAGCATATTTGTGAAAATTGCGGTGCTTTCGGTTAAAGCAAAAGGTTGACGAGCAAATAAAAGATCACCAGGATCATCCACACAGGCGCGGATCCCGTGTAAATCCTATGCTATACTAGGAAATTAGCGGAAAACCTGATTAAATATGTGACGAAAATAGCGAACAGTGCGAATAAGATTAATTATGGCTGCATATACTTTTGCAGTAATCGAATATGCGGAGAAAACGGGCGAAAATGCGGCGTAGTACAAGTTTGTTAAATCGCATTAATTAAGCGCATAACAATATCTAAGCTATAGACTAACTTAGGACACTTCGAGCCATACAAAATAGGATTAAGTTATTAGGGTTCCAATGCTTCCGTGTCTCTCTTTTACTCGCTCTGTCAATCATACATATTTAGATCTATACGTCCATCCACCCACCCATCCATTCAGCTATCCAATCACCCACCCTCCCATCTTTTCATCCATCCATTCATCCATACAAATATCCATTCATTCATTCACCCATGCGTGCACATGTTCATCTATACATACATTCATGCATGCATACATGCAAACATACTTACTTACATGCATGCATCTATTTTATCAAGCCAGTGGACAATGAATTATGGAGCATTACTAAGGGCGGCAGAAGATGGAGAGAATTATCTGAGAAAAATGATTGTCAGATCAATCCTCTGATAGAAGAGGACACATAAAGAAGAAGTGGCCAAACATGCATTGTACAATGTACATGCTTCATTTTGAATGGTCAATAAATGGCATCTTGCAAATACAATAATACATATAGCGCTTCATAGTAAGCACCAGAAATCATCTTTAAGGACACATCAACGTCTACGCCGCTTACAAGACGCACTTGAATGCACGATATGTCTTATACATAATACCCGATCTCAAAGAACGAACTCGAGTTGTTGACATCTCTGCTCAACGCGCAGTTGGCGCTCTATCAATAGAGCTACTGAGGCATCCTTTATGAAATCGTTCGTTGGGCGAATACAGAATGAATGTAGTCAATGACTGTTGACAACCATTTTTGTTTTTTTTATTTGAAAATTCAGAAATTATCAATGACTGCACGAAGACGAGAATTTGAAACAACACAAATTCGACATGGAGTCAAACTTTCTTGAGTCAGTATAGGCCTAAATATGTACTAGTATTTAGACGGTCCACGGCATTAAATACCTTCAGCATATCTTGAGTAAGGAAGTACGTATTACTTACCTACAGTACTTACTCAAAACGTTTGACTCAATTCATGCATTCATAAATACATAAATAAATACATAGGCCTACATATATACATAGTTGCACGCATAAGTGGAAAATGGAAAACGAACACCCTAATTCCCAAGAATTTGCGTTCCGGGTTTGTCTCAGGGGATGTCAATGTCCAGTGTTTCATCTAGACTTCTTGGACCCAGGGGGAATAGAATTAGGCGTTGGGTAGCAGGCATGGACTTGTAAAAGTTTTTGTACATTTATTAGAAGTTTAGAATCGTACAGTAGTATTTCTTTGATATTGCACAGAACTGTCCATATTTGACAACCTTTTAACAAAGAGTACATATTACCAAAGAGCAGTGGCGTCGCGTAATGGAAGCCAGGGGATGCCCGTGCATCCCACAAAATTTAAAAAAATGGTGGTGTCTACAAGAATTCAAAAAATTCGTTTATTATTGTCGCGTTTGCGTTAAGTTTTACCACACTCCATTTCATACATGCATTGGAAATGTCTTTTATGATATCTATGCTTATCCTATAATGTCTACAGTCTATGCCATTTATGTATACGTGGGCGGTGGTATAACTTATTTTACAATTTTCTCACAATTGCCCCCCCCCCCGGCGTCAGGAGTGGACAGCCCCTAACAAAATTGTTGCGCGACGACACTGCCAAAGAGTCAGCTTCCTGTCAAAACTTATCAAGTCACTGAGACTTCAACGGGACTCACTGCATCACACAGTAAATGAGCGTAGACGCAGTATACATTGGACAAATCTTACGAATGCCGCAGTCAAGACCCGCATCTCGAGCAGTGCTTTGGAGACCGGAAGATAGGAGAAAGGCAGGGAAAGACCGAGAAAAACATGACAAGACACCCTCGCGAAAGACGTAAAAAAGATGGCGATAGAGATAGCCGAAACAAGGTACAGTAGCTGCCAGTGATCGGGCCAGCTGGAGAAGACACGTCGCCCAGTGTTCCAGAGGGACGGGATGATCTAAGTCTAAGCCCAAGACCAGTGTTTTAT
This sequence comes from Metaphire vulgaris, assembly GCA_018105865.1. Taxonomy (NCBI): domain Eukaryota; kingdom Metazoa; phylum Annelida; class Clitellata; order Crassiclitellata; family Megascolecidae; genus Metaphire; species Metaphire vulgaris. The sequence goes on from CM030849.1 coordinate 12,932,376, forward strand.
CCAGACTCCAGGCTTCTGGGGGGGGGGTTGCCTTGACTGGAGGGAAATGTATTGTACACAGTTCATTGCAAAATGTGTGTCAGTGCTAGGATTTGGGGGGATTTTGTGGTTTGGTGGAGAGATCTCCCCACCCCTATAAGGCCTGGATAAAATACTACATAAGACTTGTTGTATGTGGTAATCTTGATCTCTGTAAATGATCCATATATCGTGATAAATAGATGTCTACACAGTAAATTTAAGAGCCCACAATATCTATGAGCCACTATGGCTAGTGAAATAAGAATTCCCTACCATATACTAATTGTATTATTAGATAGTTATTAGTTAGGTCGCAAAATAATATCGAATATCGGAGACGTCGATTTCTTTTCAGTTTCCGATCGAGAATATCAACGATTTGAATGAATAATGAATATTCATTGAGCGTCTTCAGCCAATAAGCAGGCGCCTTTCATCGGTTTCGGTTGCATTGCTGCTTTTCATTTGTGGTTTATCTTTGAATTTATGACTTCCTTTTGAACAGAACTGCTCTCTATTAAACCGTTATGGTCGACACTATCGAAAGGGACGCCCAGCTGCTTCCAACACCACCGAATTAATAAGCCGCATGGCGACGAAAAGAGTCGTAAGACAGAGCGCAAAATAAAGGGAAGAAATCTGACGGATGAATGGACAAATTGCGACCTGCCATCCGAAGTCATATGTGATAATAACGACGCTGGAGTCGATCTCCTTGAGGCCGCATTTGTGCAAAATGGCGAATAAAAGCAGCAGTCGCAGAATAAAACGCTGGACGCGGAGAAACGAAGATATGAAGAGGAGCTTTACGGGCGAAAATACCCAGAAAGATTTTCGTCGCAAATTTGTCATATTTAGATGCAAACATTTGAAATTGTCAGCTGAGAGAGAGAGAGAGAGAGAGAGAGAGAGAGAGAGAGAGAGACAGAGACAGAGACAGAGACAGATAGAGAGAGAAAGACAGGCAGACAGATACAGACAGAGCGAGGAGTAAAATGGAGAAATCTGACAATTCTGGCGCCTAATAAGCTGTAAAATTCATGCAGTGGCGGCTCTAGGATTTGGCAAGTGGGGGGGGCCGTTGGGGGGCAACTTCTAATCATGGGGGGCCAACCATTTGTTGTTTAATGTATGTAGCATTAAGTATAGGGTCCTAACTGGGGGGGCCACTGGGGGGGCCAGGCAGTCAATAGGGGGGCACGGGCCCCCTGGCCCCCCCGGTGGAGCCGCCACTGAATTCATGTCGATCTTAATTCGTTTAAAATGATTTGATATTAAAGATGGAAATCGGCAGAAAACGAGACTTTTAGTGTGTTTTATTGCGTCTCCAAGATGGCCAACACTCGACTAGGTCTACGGATGCCACGAGACTCCATATATCATACTCCAAGACCACGCTTGCCAAATATGCTATCCTTGTGCTGTAGCCACCGGGCTCTAGACTTTTCTCCAAACACACTTTTCGCTCAGTTGGTTGTCTCTCGACCTTCGGACCTCGTCTTAGAACCCTCTCTTTTCTACTCCACATCCTCCCTAGTAGGAACACCAGCCACTTACTGTCAAGTTACTGACAGACTTATGGATTTCCAACCATGAAAACAACCAAAGGCCTTGATTTCTGACTAAAATAATTTTCACTCAAATGGCAATCGACTGGCGCCAAGTGCATTGTTCTAATGGCTCTAAAGACGTTTTTGATTGATACATTTTTGATGGGCTGAATATGTTATATCCAGACCGTTGGCAACATATCTTTGTAAACTTCCAGGTGGATTAACAATAGGCATTTTGTCCTCAATAAAAGTACTCAATAACGACACTTTAGCGTCGCCACGGGGGCGGGGCAATTGGGGGAAACTTCCCCTGCCCCAGACCACCTACCAGATTCGCGCAAATCCGATGAGGTTTTTTCAACATTTTTGTGTGGAGGGTGTGCATGGGGTGGGGCAAGGAATCTGCCACGCCAGCCCACTTTTGCCGCATCCCCAACCAAAATTCCTGGCGACGCCACTGTAACGACTTGACGGGAGTCTAAATAAAAGGCGTTAAAGCCTAGATTGAAAACTGCAATTATGTAAATCTATGCCTGCTGATCGGGATTCTTATCCAGGAGAGGATCAATGAAGATACATGTTCAGTTGTTCACGTCCACAACAACAACAAGCATTGTTTGTTCACGAACTTCACGGTTGTTTGGATGCTTGCATTTCGTCCTAAACGCTGGCCGTCTAGACTATGGAATGAGCCTGGGTCCAATTCAGGAAAAAAGGAGGCATTTATAGGCATAGACAGAGCAAAGAGAGGGCGAGGAGGTGGGAATCATTGTTTCGCAAAAGCAGCGAAAAATTCTCGCGAGAAGTTAATGGAGTTTGACTGTGGAATGTGATACTGTATAGAAATGGATTCCCAATATAATAAACAGCAGCAAATTGATCAAGAATGAGACAAAACAACGAAAAAGAAAGAAGATTTATCTTCTTTCGATCGATTTTCCTCGTCTTCGGAAAATGAAAACTATCGATTTCGTTTTTCTCAATCTCTTCCGACATCTCGTAATATATTAATGGTATTGGACTCTTACTCTTATTTCTGGTTTTCATAAAAGTCACAACGGCAGATCTGAACTTTGATACTAGAGATAATCTTCGAAATGCAAGGAAAGCCGGAGCTGGAATTTCGATTGATCAAAAAGCAGTGTGGGGTTTTAACCAATCGCGTTCCAAAATGTCCGAACTCCGTTGGGATATGGTCGGATAGCTAAAAGGCAAACAAATTCTACTTTCAATACCCTTCAATTATTTCAAGTAAATTTTGCATTGAAACTAATTCAGATAATGGAGCATGCCCCTATCTACCGTTTCTTTGTTTGCTACGCTATGCTGTTAAGCATATCCACTGCATCTTAAATAGAGTATTCATCGTGGATCATCATCCAGTATTCTAAAAGGAGCTGTACTGATTTGAACTCGACATACAATCGTTGTCACAATCCGTTTTCTATTGTTACAACGTGAACACAACTATTGCCATAGTGTCGTGTATCGAAGACTTGGATACCTAAAGGCAGAGAGAGAAAGAGGCAAACAATATTATTGTGACTCGGAGACTGCTGCGGTCACCAATTATTGTCAGTGGGAATATGGAACTGTTATTCTGCTTTAAAACTGCGAATGACTAAACAAGTCACTGTCTGTTTCAGCCAGTCAGCCAGCCAGACAGTCAGCCAGCCAATCAGTTAGTAAGTCAATCTATCAGTCAGTGAGCCAGTCAGTCAGCTTTCAGTCAGAGAGCTTTTCTGTCAGTCGTTCATTCAGCCATCTAATAACAGTGGCGGCTCCGCAGGGGGGCTCTGGGGGCTCGTGCCCCCTATTGAGTGCCTGGCCCCTCCAGTTCCCCCTGTTGGGACCCTATACTCAATACTACATACCTAACAACAAATGGTTGGCCCCCATGATTAGAAGTTGCCACCCCAACGGCCCTCACTTGTCAAATCCTGGAGCCGCCACTGTCTAGTCACCCACCAAGTCAGTCAGTCGGTCAGTCATTTTATCAATCTGTTCGTCTGTAAAGCTAAACACTCAAAGCCTAACCCAACTCTATACAAATCGATAATGCCTAATGTAACCACGCTATAAGCTTTCTATAGAACAAAGGAGAAGAACCAACGCCACTTAAAACATGCACTCTGCTTTACAATAGCTATCTTCTAAAAAATGTTTTTATGTTCAAGATAATGAGGCAACGACACGGAAAGTTAAGATTAACCCCTTCAACGTGTATTTAACTGTAACTCAATGTAAAATGGATGGATATATCCGGGATCCCCAGTTAAGGGGTTAAGCTCGCTGTCCTATTGTCTCTTCACATTCATCGCCGTCTCTATATTAATCCGTCTCGTTCCTTTATACTGCTCTTTATTTGGCCACCCTAGAGAGGGGCCTCTCCGGCACGGACAAAGCTGCATCTGTCTCCGCATAGTGTTTCACCGTATTCGATCGTGCAAACGGGCGCTTCCTAAAGTCGTCCGCTTACTTACATTCGCGTATACTTTGGCCCTGACATCTCCAGGGAAACGGGTGTGTTTTATTGCGACAAAATCGACATGACACCTTCAGCGTTGCGCTATAGAATTGCGAGGCTCGTTGCAATCTCGCGAGTTAACGTCACAATCTCGTCAGCTGCATCCAGGATTTCGACAGAGCCGCCATGTTTTCCAACCGCCGTCTAGCAACTAAGCAGGGTTATTTATAGGATTGTGATTGTGAATTTGGGAGGAGGGGTGTCGGGAAAATCTGGTGTGTGTGGTTATTTTTCAGGATTGTAGGGTTGTGGATTTGTGGGGTGTCGGAAAAATCTGGGGGTGTCGGAGTTTGGAAGTCTCTGCCGAAAATGTCTGACAAGCAAAAAAAGGTAATCGTAGGATTAAAGTTCGGGGTGTCCTTCTTTATTTTATTGAGGGGGTGCCCCGGGCTAATTAATATGCACTTGTATACTTACCATTGTGACATTCCCAATTTTTGGGGGGTGTCGACCTCATATTGGAAGGGGGTGTTAGGGGGTGTAAAAATATCCCTGCAACTAAGCTTCGGGAAAACCGTTGAGATTTTCGCGAATAGATTTAGATTTTCGAAATATTTTATATCTGGGTTGTTTGAATTTTCAAAATACAGTAAAACAAAACCTCTTACACCTACGTATTCGCAGGTAAAGGCGGTGTTATGTGACGTCCTCTTGTTGTTTACTATCTTACTTACATTTATTAGTGTTGTATGAAAAGCGGCAACACACGTTGTAGGAAGTAGGACGCAGACTATGGTCTTCCGGTTTAGAGTTCTAGACTGTATTAAGTGTCAACTATTTCTATTATTATTATTATTATTCGACGATTTGTGAAGCGCCGTAACATGGCCATCGGCCAAAACCAAAAGCGCTGTACAGTCAACAGTCAACTGTACGATATGGTAAACAAATACGTTTTCAGCTCTTTAGCAAACGTTTCAGGTGAAGTAATCCTAATTACTAAGTAATTCTATGTCATTAAACTTTATTAAAATCTCTTCAAATTCTTATTAAAACCGCATAATCGACTCCAACCGTTAACAGAGCCAATAATATATGTGCGTGTTGCCGCTATGTTTTATTATCTTGTTGTCATTTATTAAAGTAAAGTAAAGTAAAATCTCGTGGATTTCTATAGCGCCTTGGAAAGCAGCACAACGGTAGCTGCTTATTCTTAGACGCTCAGCCTCTCTTAAAAAATAGCTATGGGGAAGGTACAGTATCAGCCATGCAATAGTCAACATCCAAAGGGCAGTGAGGCTAGGTTGCTAGGTTGTTATTGCTGTATTGTAGTTCCTTACGTACAAGCCGTGATATTGTTTATAAAATATACAGCATTCAGTGATGTTAACAAGGACTGACCCCCCAAGGACGAAGATAAGGACGAGGACCGACCCTCCAAGGACGAGGACAAGGACCAGGACTTAACCCTCAAGCACAAGGACCACAAGGACTGACCTCCAAGGATCAAGGACAAGGACAAGGACCGATCTCTGTTTTAGACAAAAAAGACAGAAAGGAAAAAAGCAAAAACAATTTCAAATCGAATCACAAAATCATAGAAGCAAAAAAGGAAATTTGTAAAACATAATCTAGTCAACAGCAATGTTGTATTTCAAATAAACAAGCTGCTCAACTGGTATTATAAAGGAAACAATGACTACACATTTAGAATAACTCAAAGCAAGTATGTATATATGAATCCAAATACTACTCTTACCTTGGAACATAATTATCGGAACAATTGAAAATGGTATACAAGTAATTTGGTCCTTATAAGGATTTTTCAAGGACTAAGTTACAAGGACCAGGACAAGGACCGATCTGCAAGGACGAGGATAAGGACGAGGACTGAGCCCCCAGCTCGAGGACAAGGACGAGGACTGAGTCCCCAAGGACGAGGACAAGGACAAGGACTTCAAATTGGTCCTTAAGGAGTCCTTAAGGACAAGGACCAGGACAAGGATTGACATCACTGACAGCATTTTCAATATACTGTATAACGCTCATCCACAAAATTACATTAATATATGCAGTTATGCACCGAAAACAAAGGCTAATTAGGAACTGGTCATGCACTTGTGGAATTGGAGGGGGCATGGTTGACCTCGAATAGCATGCAATAGTCGTTTGAACAGGTATAGATGCGTGCCAGCTCTTCCATTTGCACGGGAGATTTAGCACGAAATCATGGGCGTAGGGGGCCTAGCCAGGAATTTGATTTGGGAGGGTATAAATATTTTGGGCGGGTGTAAATCTGAACTATAACCCACATAAACCACATATAACCACATGTAAATCACAAAAAAACTTTAAGGTAGGCTGATTTGTGTGTGTGTGGGGGGGGGTATATATACCGATATACCCCCCCCCCGTCGCTACGCCCCTGCACGAAATCAGGGTTGGCTCTCTGATGTTGAAAGGCAACAGCGGTGTTATCGACGAGAGTTGTGATTGAGTGACCCATTGAGCTGAAAAATTTATCTAGGTCTCGGATACATCACTGTCTGCGTAACTATCCTGCCCTACATTCAGTGGCGGCTCCACCGGGGGGGGGCAATGGGGGCCCGTCCCCCCTATTGAGTGCCTGCCCCCCAGCGCCCCCCCCCAGTTGGGACCCTATACTTAATGCTACATACATTAAACAACAAATGGTTGGCCCCATGATTAGAAGTTGCCACCCCAACGCCCCCCCCCCCACTTGCCAAACCCTAGAGCCGCCACTGCCTACATTCCATGTGATTGCCTGTACATGCGGTTCTCTAAGGCTGCAGCGTGTCGACTTAATTAAGGCGATTCTAGATTTTATGCGAATGTCTTTTAATGTCAAGGCCATTCCAATAATTACAGTACGTTCCTCTTTCCCCGTTCTCTCCTTCGTCGCAGTTTTCGATTCCTTGTCTTCGTTGACATATATTTATGATTTCATCAGATCTCGTTCCAGATCAGATTTTATCTTTATTTCTTTTTTAAAAGGGCAAATTGTCCATAAAACAGTATTTTGCAACATGTCCTTCGCACTCGGGTATTTTTTAAAAGGAAACAACAATAATGACATGATTTCATGTAGTTTAGGAGCATTTGCCTATGTGAAAAGCACTATAATTTCTGTACTCTTAACATTCAGTAACCCAGTTTTCCTATAGATTACTCTTGAATCCATTTAATGTTTAAACTGTTACTGCCTTTTCGTCCAAACTGTTCCTTAAATCCAACACCCTGGCACTTAAAATGTTTTCCTTGACACCATCATTATTGTAAGCTTTGAAGTAACATTTTGTGACTTCCGGTACTGGTCTAATGTAAGCAATCGCTCATGTGGGACATCTGGTTTTCCAGTTATTATTTTGTATGTTTCTATTAAATCTCCTCCACACACACACACACGCGTGTGCATATATATATATATATATATATATATATATATATATATATATATATATATATATATATAATTATATATATATATATAATGTTGTCAATCGACAATATTGAAGTTCTATTCATAACTTAAATTATGACATCCATTGACCCAGTTTGTTGTTAGTCTCTTAACTTGTTCTAAAATCTGTACTCTTTTAAAATGGATTCCATGTTGGGAGACACACATATTTTAGATAATGCCGACAAATGTCTCATGTAGTTTTACGATTATCAGTTTGTCTCGCCCAGGGTGCGATTTGTGACCTGGAGCAGTGGGGGGATGTGTCGAGCCTGGAGCGGATGTAGTTGTTGGAGAAGCGTAGCAGTGGGAGGATGTAGCAGTAGGGGGGATGCAGTTGGGCAGTGGGGGGAATCTCCTCTCCCCCTACAAATCGCGCCCTGGTCTCGCCCCATTGTTGTTCTTATCGTCAGTCACGAACATCCACTTGCTCTTTTTCTGCTGCCTCCGTACAGAGGCGTAGCGAGGGTACCACGGCGCCCGGGGGGCAAAGTGTATCGTTGGCGCCCCCAACGCTGCTGACGAGGAAAAACGGGATTGTTCTCGGCGCCCCTCATGTCTTACGGGCGCCCCTCTTCATAGTAGTGCTAACGAACAAAAAAGGTCGTCGCACATGTTTCTTCTTCTTTACTATGCATTTCACTTACCCAAATACCAAATTTTGGCGCCCTCCCCCACCTCGGCGCCCGGGGGCATATGCACCTCTGCCCCCCCCATCGCTACGCCTCTGCTTCCATACATTGTCGAGATGGAAATCATACTTCTAAAGTAAAGTAGTCCTAAAGTAGACATTGTGAACAGTTGAACCTGATTATAATGACACGGTACTTTCACCTATTTCATTTAAATTGTAAAATAATTAAGTTCTTCTATTTATATAATAATAATAATATATTATTGTAATAATAATAATTTTAATTAAGTTCTTCTACACATGTTATTATTAAGTTCTTCTACAGATGTTATTATGTAACTTTCAGTGATTTTCTTATTCTTTGGAAATAATAAAATGATGATGATGATGACGGTGATGATGATGATGATGATGATGATGGTGATGATGATGGTGATGATGATGAATGTTGTGCATTCGATCAGAAGATGTGTTATACAGTATAAACGCTTGATTGCATTACAAACGACCAGCTGTAAATGGCGACTGGACTTGCAAAGCCCCGGATTGATAGCTGTACCACGAGGGTCATAAGTCAAGGGGTAAGGCCGGCAGTGAGGGTGACGAAGGGCTGAGTCGGGCAAGATACGTGGAAGGACTCCCAAAAGCAAACCCGGGAGGAAGATCCTATAATACAGGACTCTGAACATACGGAATGCGCAATCACGTTGAATGAATGCATCCATTGATTGGATTTGGTCGGATGGATCTGCGGATAAAAGTCTCGGCTCAGCATTGATTGAATTAGCGGATTATACGGAGATTACGGCCCGGAATGTACCGTCAATCAAATGGACAACTCATTACGCTGCGTCGTTCCCCGTCATTCCTCGCACACCTGGGGCACTCGCTCGACCCGGAGGAGTGCCGTAGTCGGCGATACATGACGCCAGGACATTCGCTTTCTACAGCAATTTGCAGATTCAGCTCCGCTCGATTTGGCTTTGTTGGGCAAAACAACAAAAGTTCGGAACAGAAGTCGGATGACAGCGGTGGGGGCGGAGGCAGTGTTTAATCTAGGCCGTTTTCGGGAGGGGGAGAAATTGCCCTTTCCCCCCGGAAATTTCAAATCCCCCCCGGAAATGTTGGCATACTACATGGACTAACAGCAGCCCCTAGCAGAATTTTCCCCCTCCGGCTTTATCAGTTCCCTCTGGCTTGGTCAGTTTCCCCCGGAGTCCAGGAGTCTAGATTAAACACTGGGGGGAAGGGGTGGGAGCTCAGCAGCCAATATTATTTCAAGTTTTAAGCGTGCGGTAGGTTAAGTGAAAAGAGGAGAACCGATAAAACTGACGATCTTGACGATAATACGGCCGGCTTTTTATATCTCTTTTTAAAAAGTCACGTGATGAAGAACAGATACGCGATTGGACGAACCGAGTCCGGTCACGTGATCAGCTTGAACGCGTACAAAGACATCTCGTTAAATGAAACCTCTGAAAAAGGAATAGAAAGCGACGAACGAGAAACGTCGAAATAAACGGAATAAGAAATAGAAGAATGTTGATTAAGAATGACAGCAGAAAAATAAAAAAACACACCCACATATATGTATAAAGGAATTCGTTCGAAGAGAAATTCTCATAGAGAAATAAGAAACTGGCAGGGAATAAACAGGTGGAAATTGCGTGAAACAAATGAAATTGCGTGAATAGACAGAAATATTTCGTATGATGAAAAGAACTGGAAATAAGAACGAAACACAAGACGAAGACTCCATAATAGCATTCCGCGATGCAATCTCACGTATTATGCTTATCAATTGAGGTCCGGCGGTCAGAAAAGACGGCTTATACAGGCATCCGGTAATGCAATCAAAAAGTCGCTAAACAAATTGACCAATCATTCCTTTTGACTGTTTGAAACATGCGCGCGAATAAGTCACTACATCAGAACCGGTGAAAGAAACCTCGAAATTGCGTCCGGGTTATGGGCAAACTGCACGCCGAGGAGTCGTTCGACTGATTTTACGGGCGAGCCGCATGCAAAGTGGGGCGAATTACCCGCGGCCGAGTAACTTATCGCGCGGATGAATTCGACGCCCTTCGGAGAATGGAAGCGATTGTTGACTATTCGGCGTTCGTCGAGGATCGCCGCCGAAGCGTCGGTCGGGATGATGATGATGATGATGATGATGATGATGATGATGATGTGACTTCGGATTGCTGAGGCAGAGAGATGAATGGCAACTCTTCAGATTGACGGCAGTGGCGGCTCCACCGGGGGGGCCAGGAGGGGGGCCCGTGCCCCTCCCTATTGAGTGCCTGCCCCCCAGTGGTTCCCCCTGTTGGGAACCTATACTTAATGCTACATACATTAAACAACAAATGGTTGGCCCCCATGATTAGAAGTTGCCACCCCAACGCCCCCACTTGCCAAATCCTGGAGCCGCCACTGATTGACGGGCGTAACGATGAAAACAACTGCCCTGTAACTTAACGTCAGTCCTGTGACATTACGAATTCTGCGATCTTTTTACAGGCGACATTCCTTCGTTCAATCGACTTTCGATTCACCAAATAATTGTCAAAGTAGGTCTGGTTTTTGGGTTCCGCGACAATATTAGTGTGCAGACTTTTCGTCTACCGACAACAAGCAGTGTTTTATACAGGCCTGTTAGAAGGAAAGATTCCCCCAAAAAAAAAACCCTCAAAATTGCCCCCCAAAATCCCAGCACTTACACAAATTTTGCATTGAACTGTGCCTTTTCCCTTCCAACCAAGTCGATTTTCCCCGAAAGCCTCAATCCTCCCCCAAAGGCCTGGAGTCTGGATAAAACACTGGACAACAAGTCTAGTACGATACCCTAACCTAACCCTATCCACATTCCTACCCCTAACCAAGGTGCAATTTGCAGGGGAAGGAGGGAATCTCCCCCACAGACCAACTGCATCCCCCTACAGCTACATACCCCACAGGTACATCCACCACTGGTACATTTACCCAACAACTACATCCCCCAAGCTCGACCTGTTCTGCCACTGCTCCAGGTCCAAATCGCAACCTGCCCCTAACCCTAACCCTAACCCTAGCAATAACCCTAACAACAATCCTAACCTAAACCCACCCTAACCATAACCATAGCCCAGGTATTGCAGTAGACCTATTAGACGAATTCTCGTGATCCCCTGTTTTTAGTGTTCTGAGAAGGTGGTTGTGTATGTGTGTGAGCGAGTGGGTGGGTGGGCGTACTTTCAAATTTCATACACGACATTTAGATTGAGCTACTCGTGACTGTTATGTGCGAAGTAGAGAGTGACACGGTAACGGTTATCGCGAATTTCCCGCGGTAACCGCGGTAATTAACGCGGTAATGGGGACAGGTTGGTCAAAAAGTGCGGTATTACCGCGGTAACGGTTTCTTGTCATGCGGTAATACCACGGGGACGGGGACATATATTACGGTAATACCACGGTAACGGTGTCGGTATTTATCGAGTTGATAATAATAATAATAATAATAATAATAATAATAATAATAATAATAATAATAATAATAATTCTGATGACGCTGTACAGGCGTTCTTGCTTTTCTGTATGTAGATATTTAGTAATTCAGTAGGCTATTCGTTAAGTAAGTATGGGTGCAATTAAACACGGCGCTAGAGCAGCCGACTGACGTAGCAATGTGCCGGAAGTACTGCCTAGTATTTTCTTATCCTGTGTCCCTTTTAAATTGTATTGTCTTGGGCAGGGCGCGATTTGCGAAGGGAAGGGGGGGGATCTTCCCCACTGCCCAACTGCATCCCCGCTACTGCTACATCCCCCACCACAACATCCCCCCACTGCTACAGTTTCCAATAACTACATCCCCCAAGCTCGACATATCCTCCCACCGCTCCAAGTAACAAATCGCACCCTGGTCTTGGGTACGTAGCTTGCTATTTTTCATCCCTCGATTTTATAAATGGAAAATGCGACGTCGATAGATTGATTGAAAGTAAAGGCGAGTGAATTTCTTTCCAAACGTATAACGGAGAGATTGGCCACATTAGGGTTGCACAATGGAGAATTATTATTGATTGTTTCAATTTTTCGTTATATTAAACTTTATTATTATTAGTTATTACACTCTCTTATTATGATCTATGCTGGTGGGCAAGAAATTATTATGCCATTGGCGTATTAATTATTAGTGGCTCATACAACGTCAACTTTTCTTATGACAAAATTTTTCTCAAATTTTGACAAATGGCAAATTTTGGGCAAATTTTGGCAAATATTAAACAGTTTTGAAAATTTTTGAAAATTTTGAGCAATTGCCTATTTGAGTACAGATGTTGGAAAATTTCAATCTTTTTACATTATTGGCAATTTTGCAATGTTTGAATAGCTCGGTTATAAATTAATTTTATTTAATAATATTAATAGACGTCAATGGCCTCTACAATTGCTTCGGCCAAAGCCTTCTATATTCTGTATATAGAAGGCTTTGCTTCTGCCCACCAGTGGGTGAAGCAACAGGACGTTGTTGTTAAACACTGGATACCCCTATATAATGTTATCATCTAACAGTCGAAACATGGCGTCATAATTCTAAAGTAAAAACTTAATAGCATATAACGATAAAGTAGGTGTTTTGTTAACATGTGTTAACGGCTTACTGCGAGGACAGTGCGGGGACGGAAAAGGCTGGTGCGGGGATGGGGAGGAGATGGGGACAAATACTGAGGGTATGGGGCGGGGCGGAGACGGGGAGAAGCTATCCGGGAAGGGGGTGGGGACGGGGAGAAATGTTCGGGTGCGGAGTGGGGATGGGGATAAAATGTTGTCCCCGTGTCGCTCTCTAGTGTAAAGCGCTCTTCTCGTGGACCTTATAGCCCTGCTACTGCGCTTCTAAAAAATGGCCTAGAAAAAAATAAATACATGCCAAGGTCGCGAAAAAGGAGGAGGATGAAGAGGAGGATGAGGAGGAGGAGGAGGAGGAGGAAGAGGAGGAAGAAAAGAGGCAGCATCAACGAACGGACAGGACTCACTACAGAGCTGTGTAAAGTTTGTGCTTAGTTTATTAGTTTATTATTAGTTTGATTTTATTTGGTTTTTGTTCAGTTGAATTGTGTTTTTCTTGTTTGTGTACTATTCTTTTTGATGCTGTGCTTGTCACGAATAAAGATTATTATAGAGCAGACAACAAGAACAGCAGAAGACCGTAACACTTGGAGGAAGGCAGTTCACAGTGCAACCAATGTACATTCGGAGCGAAGACGGTTCAAGACAAGACAAGACAAGCTCTCGTAGCCAAAATTCGTAGACAAACTAATAGAAGCACCAGCAATTAGACAGCAACGTCAAGCTTCTGAGGATCACGAGAAATCGAGAAAAGCGAAAGTCCATGGCCGCCGACGCCACAGGGCAGAGCGCCTGAAAAAGAAACTCTTTAGACTTGGATGACGAGCTACCGAGCTCACTGATTAACTCTATTGATGGTTTAAATGTTGATATATGTTTTAATTAGGCGAACTTTAGGTGCGAAATCAGGCCCGCCTTATACCTGTGTCAGGCCCCGGGCACCTGACGGCCTGCGGGGTCCTAGATGTGAAGATCAAATGTTGACAAGCAAAAAAAGGTCATCTCCAAACATTTTTGACTGTTGGCAAGGAAAAACAGGTCATCTCTAAAAGTTTTTGGATGTTGACAAGCAAAAATGTGTTTCGCGCGACGCGGAGCCCCTAAGATGCGCGGGGCTTCGAGCACTGTGCCCGATTTTTAACACGTAAAGACGGACCTGTGCGAAATGTTAACACATCAAAAAACGAAAGAGCGACGTATCAACGCAATAAGAATCGTTGAATAGCAGTGGCGGTTCCAGGATTTCTTGGTGGGGCGAATGAAATGAATTCGTAGGAATTTGGTGGGGGGAATGAAAATACAAAGGAAAAATTCACTAAACTTTGCTGAAAAAGGCTGGCAAAAGAGAAATGCACCCCTAATTTTACTACACTTTTACCGAAAAAAAGGTTGACAAGCAAAAAGGTCATCCGCCGTTTTTTCTCCGTAGTTTTACTAGACTTTTACCCAAAAATATGTTTCACAGGAAAAAAAGTTCGGTGGAGGGAATGCATGCCCACTTATCCCCCACGTGGTGCGCCACTGTTAAATAGCACATCACATTCGCACTTGTTCGGACACTTTTAATTCAATGTAAAGCACTCTCGACTCTAGCCCGCTAGGACAGCGCTATATAAATTATAACTAACTAATAGTACATCACGTCCAGTAAGTAAGTGAGTGTCCAAAAATGTCCAACATTTAGCATCGGCTCTTCGGGAGGGGGGTCGTTAAAATACACTGTAATCAGAATTGTGTCAATCAAAAAGTCCAACTAAAACCACGCGTTGTCAAACGCATTTTCTGCTCTGAATATATATATATATATATATATATATATATATATATATATATATATATATATATATATATAACGCATCCCAGCACCCGTGCAGACCATCGGTGAGTGTGGGTGGTACAGATCCCAGCACCCTTGAACAGGGGAGTAGCCAGAAATTTGATTTGGGAGGGGGTATTATGTTATTTCGGGGGAGTGGGTATAAACCTTTAAAAACTTTAAAAATCTTGAAAAACATTTAAAGCTTTAAGGTAGGCTGATTCTTGGGGTGTATATACCGATATACCCCCAGTCGCTACGCCCCTGATCTTGAAAGGGTTAAATCAGTCAGAGATTCTTGTTTTGGTGGTAAATAAACATGTACAATACACGGTGTATCATTTGTGCAGCATTGACACCGTGTACAACTGTGGCATCATCGGTGTTGTCGTGTGTCGTTGCTGGTTCTACTATACATTATAATAATAATCATCATCATCACCACCGCCGCCGCCACCACACTTTCTAACTCGTTGCCTCTAAGACGGATAATGAAAAAATCTGGTCAAATAATGAAGATCTTTTGTGTTCCCTTCTCCATCCTACCCAGCCTCCCCCCCCCCCACCCGCCAACCTCCCTCTTCATCTACTACTACCCTCCCTTTTACCCAGCTCCCCCCGCTCCTCATTTCTTCTTTCCGACTATCGGCTAAGAGCGTCTAACAAACTCTTTAGAAATGGTCGGCGAGGAAAAGAAACCCTGGCAACGGTTACCTTGGTAACGACCTGATCCGTGCAGAACGACGACGCACTGGATGACGAGTGACAGGATCGACGGCGACGACTGTGTCATTCCTTCCCGCTAGCTGGCTCGACGGTCGAAACGCAGAAAAATCAGCAGCGGCAGCATACGTGACAGACAGTCGGTCATTCTCAGGTTAAGACAGGCCCGTCACTCTTTCATCGGATGATTTCTTATTTAGAGAAAAAAACAGATGAAATTGAAAGTCCATATCAAATCATCGAGATGTGATTATTTAACAGTAAAAGGGGTCTTCACAGAATATAAGCCGTCGCCAACTGGGTGTAAAATTGTCACCAAAACTAGGAAAAATAGTGATTATTTTAACAGAAAACGTGAAAAGATGAATTTCATATTCCAAAAATAGCGACGAAAATATATATATATGTGCGTTTATATCAACATAAAGACTTATGCTGGACGCATGATATATGTATATATACAGGGGCCTTCGTTATTATATTATAAAAATGTTTCTATGTACTTTATTTACGCATTTCCTATTCAAAGTCATTTACATGTTTCAACGTTTGATTCATTTCTGAATTAGATTTTTTGCAGTACAAATGTATCGTATTCAGGGATCTTTTTACACACACACCCAACACCCCCCAATCTTAGGTCGACACCCCTCAAAATTTGGTAATGTGACAATGGTATGCATACAAAATGCATACTATTTAGCTCAGGACACCCCCAGTTTGAGGTCGACACCCCCAAATTTACAATTCTAGAAATATCCCTGATCGAATTTCAGAATGTCCTACTTGAATTTCTAGTTCTGCAGCATGAGTATACATTGTATTATTTTAGAGAAAATGCGCCGTATGAATTTAGTTTTGACATTTTCTTCACAGCGTACGATTCTCAAATATCCATTCCATTTAGACACGGATAAAAAATGAAAGAAATATTATTTTGAAAAACCAGTGGAAACAACCAAAATATTCGTCTCAAATTTTCCTGTCGGGTTATATAAAGTGGACACAAAATCAGTAAAAATGGGGGAGTCTGTGATTCTCCTAACGGAACGCTGTCCGCTGGGAAATGGTGTCAACCCATACAAAACAACAGCGATACATCTTGATTTCCTAAAGACGAACATTGTGACGTTTTTCGCAACATTAGTCACCCCTCATTAATTCATCGCTGTCACATGCTGAGGCAACGTATGTTTTACATTTTTCAGAAGTTATAAACAAAAACGAATGACTTATACCAAATAAATATGCATATTCATGAATATTAATTACTCATGAGATGTACAAACTATGACGAATACATAGCTACGTCTAAATACTCAACATACTCAAATTCTGATAGGCCTAGCTATTTTCAAGTTAAATACAACATATATGAGATATATGAAGAATTACGTATAAACAATTGGACATAATCATCTTTTGTGACTGAGAAATTCATAATAATAATAATAATAATAATAATAATAATAATAATAATAATAATAATAATAATAATAAGTTAGTAGTAGTAGTAGTAGTAGTAGTAGTAGTAGTAGTAATAATAATAATAGTACTTTAATAATAATAATAATAATATAATACTACTAAAGATACTACTACTACTACTACTACTACTACTACTACTACTACTACTACTACTACTACTACTACTACTACTACTACTACTACTACTACTACTACTACTACTACTACTACAACAACAACAACAGCAACAACAACTACTACTACTACTATACTCTAATAAAAATAATAATAGGCCTACATGTATTCATAAAATTAAAAAAATAAATGATAATATTGAAAAATACTATTTTATAAATATTATTGTTGACAAAATAGTAAAATATTGTTGAATTCTGTAAGTCTTCAGACACATTAAATTCCGATTTTGAACATTTTCTGATTGTGTTTTGATTATCGGATGTCAAATATTTTAATGCATAAAATCTAGAAACGGTGATCGATATACAGTGTAGCTTACTGCATCCTGTTCGGTCGGTCGTGTTCCTAAAGACTCACTGCCACGATTTAAGATGATCTTTACTATAGTGTTGAGTGAATATTATAAACTAACGCCAAGTCCGAGTCGCCACTGCAAACAAACAACTATGCGAAAATTTACTGACAAAAAACGCTTCTTTGAAAGTATTTGAAACGTAAAATCATCCTCAAAGTGTTTCAATCATCAATTGCATGTCGTTCCCTCCATGATGTCAGGAACTAGCTCTGTCTACCCAACGTTCGTTTCACAGCCGCACATACTGTACAGTAGATTCTACTCCACCTATCGACACAGTCGCTAATTATTCCGTTCCGATCACGGTAGTTTCTCGATCTCGTCGCTAGGCGGCGGCTCGATCGGATCGCACCGCGTGCAGTAGATCCGCTGACGACGACGCGCAGGGCACTGGCCTGGCCTGGCGCGGCGTTCTTGGAAAAACGCACTGGATGCGGTAAGGACATCACGGCCGATATCCCAGAGAGTCCAGACTTGCGTACAAATTGAGCTTTTTAAGACGTCCGGCTTAGCGCTTGTACAATGAAAAAGGAACCCCATCGATTTCAGACGTCTTATTTGTATACGGGACATCGATGCATAAGTACCTTTTCATCCGAGGTACTTACAGATTTTTCAGTGGCAACACCCAACTCTGGACACTTGAATCCGGAGCAAATAGACGACTTGCTCAATAATTGAGATTATCACAGAATTTTAAAAAAATCTAAAAGGCTATATATCGATGAGTCATGTACAAGTAAAGCGCACAACAAATGTTGAGCAGGGGCGTAGCCAGGAATTTGATTTGGGAGGGTATAAATATTCTGGGTGGGTATAAATCTGAACTATAACCCACATAAACCATTACAAACCACATATAACCACATGTAAATCACATAAAAAACTTTAAGGTAGACTTTTTTGGGGGGGCTATATATACCGATATACCCTCCGTCGCTACGCCCCTGATGTTGAGGCGAGTGCGCGTATATAAAAATGTGCAAGCATAAAAAATCAAGCTAATAATAGGACAACGTAGGGAAAAATTAGGAAATACAGTGACATGAAAATTTATAGTAGTTGAAAAGTCAATCTAAAACGCGACATTACATGTAGAAACATCAACTATTGCACCAGGTAGCCATAGCAACGTCACCATGACGACCAATGCACGGATGCTCATTTAGCAGCTGTCACTAGGGTTGCCAGATATCCAAAGTCGAAATACGGGAGATTTTTCCGCGATCAATGCGCCCACTCCACGGTCCACTTCATTGTGAATTATTATGGCTAGAGCTATACTACACTACTTTACTATAGAGTATAGACTAGGAAAAAGCAACATTGTTCAATGCACTGCATCATCTGCATGTAGTGAATCAATAATAATTACAAACAAGTTATAAAAATATTATCATAGACCTCCTAACGAGTCCTAAGTTCCTATTCCTAACGTCAAACGGTTTACAGCCTTACAGTACATAAACAGGGGACAATTGAATATACACATTTTATTACTCTACACTCTGTAGTGTAGTCTGTAGAACTTTGTACGCCCACAAGACACTTTTTTGGCTACTTCAGAATCACGAAAATATAAAAGAGGTACCACTTTGTTCAGGCAGTCTGTACTTGCATGACTATGATTATGCTTTATGGTGTGATAAATTGAGGTCATTTCGGCAGCCAACACTTTATGATGTTCGACAGAAAACGACTTAACGAAAAACGTCTCAATGCCAGCAAAAGTTGTAGCAGATCGGTCATTGTTATTGTGCTCAGAACTCGCAGCATATGCTGCTTAACATACAGTACATCGCTAAGACCGCCGTGTGCTACGGAAAAGTATCGCTTAGAGTCTACATAATGTATATAGTAAGCTCTTAAAGAATTAACAGAAACACTGCAGAGGTACGGATATTCTGCTGTCCATGTAGGTCTGTACTGGCAGAAATATTGATTCTTTTTGGATTACGGGAGTCCATCGCATTGTCGGTAACATTCTTTTTATTCGACATTTGAAAACGTGAGTCACGCGAAAACGAAACTCATGACGTCATGGATATGCGCAGGTGACAAGTAAAAGGGCATTGCTGCCTGTCAGACTTAGAGCCTCTTTTATCTTGTTTGATATTTTTAACTAATTGTACTAAACTAGAGCAATTTTTTAAAAACTCTAATTTATTTGTTGGGTCTCCGGAAAAGTAGTTTCAGAGTTTTATTTTTGTTTTATCACGGAAAATTGTTTCGATTTTAAGAAAAAGTCTATTGACCTAGGTGGAGATTTGGTCTCCCATGCATCCGTCCAGACGGGAGACTGGGCTGAAATACGGGAGAGACCCCGTAAAATACAGGAGATCTGGCAACCCTAGCTGTCACCCATGGAGAACCAATCGACGAAATCCCTCTAAAAAGTTTTCGCGGTATATAAATGCCTCAAGTAGTGTGAGCAGTTCCAGGAATGCTTGGTGGTGATGAATAATTTTTGGAAGCTGGCGGAGGTATGCAGAAAGTGAAGAAGAAAACAAAAAAGAGAGTAAACAGGTAATTGTTAGTGTTTTTGTCCACTGAATGTTAATAAACCTTGCCGAAAAGGTTGACAAGCAAAAAGCGTCATTCACAGTATTTTCAGTAGATTTTTATAAACTTACCGGGAAATAGGTTGACAAGCAAAAAAACCCGGTGGGGCATGCATCCAGTGACGTAACGTGGGGTGGCCTCTTTCCCGGGCCCCGGGAGAGGAGGGGCCCACGAAGAGTGGTTTTTTGCTCTTTTTTGCTCGTCAGCCACTGGAGGCCCCATATCAAGGATGCCCCCGGGCCCCCAAAAGTCGCGCTACGCCACTGCATGCATCCCCAATCATCAACATGGCGGAACCGACACTGGCCTCAAATTCTGTGTCCCTCTAACGGTAAAATTTTAACCATGAGAACAGCGTTTCAAATGGTCTTCTTTCTATAAACAGAACAGAATAAGAACGTATAATAATAAAGAAGATCTCAAGTGACTTAGGACTGTGTGAAAACCAGTATGGTAATTTGTTGTTCTCGGCATTTAATAACCCAATTTTCCTGGATAACTCTTAAATCCAATATTTTTTGTTTCAACTGTTAACTGCCTTTTCGTCCAAACTGTTCCTTTGGTCTACAACTCTTGCACTGGAAAAATGGAATCTGCATATCTGCATTAATAAATTTGTAATTTCTGCATGGTGCCTCTATACTGTAGTGTGCTAATGAAAAGAATCGGTCTATGACTTCTATCTTCCCAGTCATAATTTTGTATGTTTCATTGGTTGGACATTAAATTGTTTGCATATATAAATATATATATATATATATATATATATATATATATATATATATATATATAATTCACTTCTATGCATGTATTTAATTATTTATACATATGTCATCGGTACTTTATTCCCGAAGGTCTTATGAATAGGCCTAGTATAATTATAATATATATATATAATTATATATATATGTATATATATATCCTAGCATATTCTCCATCTCTTTGTACAGTATATATATATTATATTATATATTATATATATATATATATATATATATATATATATATATATATATCCTCATGCTGTCTATAGAAATTTTGCTCGCAGTCAGACTAAATGCCAATCAGTCTGCAGAACTCTTCCTTACCTCTACCTTACCTCCTTCTTTCCTCTTTCTTTCCTCTTCTTGTGTTCTGATTGGGAGTGGCTGAGAACCTCGAGCGTTCCCACGAGCGCAAAATATCGACTGAAATGACTAGATTCGTCTGATGTGTCGAGTTCTTTAGCGCCAGTGCAGCGACCGCGACAAATATTGACTTAACCGATCGACATCGAGGAGGAGGAGGAGGAGGAGGAGGAGATCTCTGCCCAACTGGAAGGCAACCATTGAACCGTTAAGCATGCAGGAGGAGAAAGCAGTCAGTGGAATCGTGTACAACGCCGCGCTCAAAGTAGCCTACCCCAGTACACGACATGTCGGTGAAATCGACTAACTTTTAAGGGGCACTATCTTACTCACTGAAATTCTGTAAGGTGCCCTGGATTCGACCTGTTGTCTAGCGAGGTGTAGCCGATGTTTGTATAGAATTTGAAATGCAAGTATTTGAAATACAATTGATGTATTTTGTATTTTATAGTCACCGATAAAGTATTTTGTATTTCAAATACATTTCAGAAGTATTTTGTGTATTTGACATACAATTTGCAGTCGAAATACTTTTCTGCACTTTATTAAAAGTCTTTGGTTGTTTGACTTACTTAACTTTGTCATTTATTTTTCAGTTATTTTAGCTTTTTCAGTTTTTTTTTTTTTCAGTTCCAGTTATAGTTATTGATATTTTTTCAGTTTCAATTTCGGTTACAGTTAACTGATTGGTTATTTTTCAGTTAATTTTTTTCAGTTAACTTCATTGTCTCTGGGGAGGCTCTTAACGTTCATTTAAACATTCAAAATTTTCACTGAACAAATCACTGATACCTTGCACAACTTTCCCGCACTATTAGAATTTTAAATTCGATTTTTTAAATTTAGTACTTTTCACTCCCCCTTAATGTCCATGTCTTGGATACGGTATATACAGGGCGCGATTTGTAGGGGGAAAGAGGGGATTCCCCCCCCCCACTGCCCAACTGCATCCCCCTAGTGCTACATCCCTTCACCACTATATCCCCCACTGCTACATTTCCCCAACAACTACATCCCCAAACTTTTTCCCCAAATATCCCCCACTTCTCCAGTAACAAATCGTACCCTGGGTATATAGTGATGAACGTTAGAAGCTTCTATGGCGCCATTTTAGTAATGCACACAGGATTCAAGGGGTCAAGTGGCCCAAACATTTGAGTTTTAGTATTTGAAACAGTTTCTTTTCCCTTCCTACTTCACTTTGGATAATTGTATTGTTTCTATTACGAAAATAAATCAGTTGTACGTAAATGAATAAGGTCTATATGCCAAAATGCATTAATTGCACAAAATTCCCAATGCCCTTTCCACACTACTTTGGCCGAGCGAACGAAATCTGTTAACAATTTGTCAGTCAACTTATAAGCTGAGAAATTTCAAATTCTCAAAATTGCACCTTCTCTATAGGGATGTTGGAGGTGGCGTTAGAAAGTATTGCTGTTTTTACAGCTGTCGGGTGACCAACCGGAAACGGAAGACGCTAAAACGAAAACGAGGTCGCCTCTGTTTGGACAGCTCCTCTCAGACCGGAAGTGGAATTTATTCTTTTCCAGAATTCACAGGACGTCGAAAGGCTATCGACGAGATGATCTAAGTTATTACCCGTGAAGCTACCTGCCAAGGCGACTTCGGCTGCATTCGTCTCCTGGTCTCCTGCCAGGCGCCGTGTCAGGAGGTTAGTCGCACTCAGGTGACCGCCGAACGGCACAGTCCGCCGCTGGGGCGCATGCTTCAAAACAGGCGCTAAAGAAACGCAGTCCTGACCGCTGCTGACTGGAACCGTTGCATTTTACCGAGGCTCTGACTGCGTTTGAAAAGCCAAATTGCACTCGATAGGATAAGCTATAGCACGAAGAGGACGAATCGATGGTTTATACACAGTATATATGTGTGTGTATATATATCGATGTATATATACATGTATATACATGATGTATATATACAATATATATATATATATACATGTATATACATGATGTATATATATATATATATATATGACATCGGAAGGTTCTGGAGATCAAAGTTAGCCTTTCACTGGAATTGAAAACTGGTTCAATGAAAACTCCACGTCAAAGTTAATCATAAGAAATAGCCGACTAGAAAACAGCAGAGCGCCTATAGCTGCATCATGGATCGCGTGAAATTTTTGCTTTGTAGCTGCAATAACAGCGCAGTATTTCAAACAATAGGCAGGCTCCGTTTGTCACGTGATTTCCTGCGGCATTTAATGGCAGCCCAGCGACTTCGTAACACCGCCTTCGAGCATTGACTTAAACACACATGACCATCTAGCGAGATGAACCATAGACAAGAAAATGAAAATCAATATGAAAAAAACGTATTTTTTTCTTCTCCTTCACCTCTCAGTGCTTGTTGTTTGCTCAGTCTCTCTCTCTCTCTCTCTCTCTCTCTCTCTCTCTCTCTCTCTCTCTCTCTCTCTCTCTCTCTCTCTCTATATATATATATATATATATATATATATATATATATCAGCCAATATATATATATATCTGGCCAATATATGATATATATATATATATTGTACAAAGAGAGGGAGAAATGCATGCATATATATATATATATATATATATATATATATATATATATATATATATATATATATATAAAGACACGCAGAGACATAAAGATGTATGTATGTATGTCTCTGCGTGTCATTTTTTATCAATCTACAAATCTACATGTCTATCTGTATGATTGCCTGTCTCTCTACAGTATTTAACTCTGTCTATCGATCTGTCTCTGTCCTTATCTGCATGTCTCTCAGTCAATCTGTCTGTCTGTCTTTGTTTGTCTCGCTGTCTCGCTCTCTCTCTGTCTGTCTCTGTCTCTGTCTCTGTCTCTGTCTCTCTCTCTCTCTCTCTCTCTCTGTCTCTCTCTCTCTCTCTCTCTCTCTCTCTCTCTCTCTCTGTCTTTCTGTCTTTCTGTCTCTCTGTCTCTCTGTCTCTCTGTCTTTCTGTCTCTCTGTCTGTCTGTCTGTCTGTCTGTCTGTCTGTCTGTCTGTCTCTCTCTCTCTCTCTCTCTCTCTCTCTCTCTCTCTCTCTCTCTCTCTCTCTCTCTGTCTTCTGTCTTCTGTCTCTGCATTGTCGAATGCCGACTACAATGCAGTTGATGGGAACAGCAGTAGATGCTTCGATTAATTATCCTAAACAGAGGTCTTCGTCTCAATCTCATTGTCAACCAACCGAGCTCATGTCCTTCATGTGCACAGGATTCACCCCACCCCCTTCCCCATATGGTTGGCAAGCGGGAGGTGAGTTAGAGAAAAAATGCTAGACCTCTCAAAATCTGGAAAAACGGAGTAAATTTCACCGGGAGACAAAAAATAAAAAAAATTTTGGTTCCAATTTGGCCTTGCGACGATTATCGAACACCGTTATTTCGAATAAATTTGAAGCTGTTTATTACGATATGCGTTTCATAATTCTTTATGCAGTGTTTCGCGTTCTTATTACGCGGCTTGTTCCGTCACTCGACATGATTTCAGTTATCACATACTGTATATCGCTATGCGATTGATTGCATCATCCATTCCATCATTCATGATGTCATCCGTTATAAAAACCTTTGTCATTCTTTGTCATTCATCATTTCGCGTATCATATTATTCAGTATGTCATTGAATGCGTCATCCAATACATCATTCATACTCAAATCATACTGTAATGCAATCCACTGCGTCACGCATTACGTGATTCTTTATCTCGTTCATCAATTGTTGCGTCATTTATTCTGTCCACCAGTTATTCATTCACTCATTATGTCACGTACTGTACAATGTCATTCATTGAGTCATTTGTTTGTCTTTTTTGTGTCGTATGTGTGTCGCCAACAGGGGTGTAGCCAGGATTTTAGGTTTGGGGAGGGACTGGAGCCCAAGATTTACCCCCTCCCTTTCTGTTGTACCTGAAACGCCATTTGGGCTTGAATTCATTTGGGGGCCAGCTTCAGGCTTGGGTGGGCTTGAGCCCTCCCCCCCAACCAGGGCGCTATTTGTAGGGGAATGGGATCCCCCACTGCCCAACTGCATCCCCCCTACTACATCCCCACCACTACATCCCCCCACTGCTACACTTCCCCAACAACTACATACCCCCAAGCTCGACATACCCCCCACTGCTCCAGGTCACAAATCGCACCCTGCCCCAACCAGTGGCGTGTAGACGTCCTGGTCACCAAATGATGCCCAGAATGAGGCCAGGGATGATCCAAAGTACGTCCGTCGAGCAAAAAAAGGTGATCAGGTCAAATTTTACGCCCCTCTGGTGCCCGACGCCCTGGGCCAAATTGTCCAGAGAGTATGCCCACTGAGCAAAAAAAAAGGTCATCGGCTCAATTTTACGCCCCCTAGGGTCTGCGCCCTGGGGCCACCGCCCTCAGGCCCCCCTCTACACGCTACTGGCCCCAACACATGCCTAGCTACGTCCCTGGTCACCAAATGTATTCTCAACCTAGAATGAGGCTAAGGGATGATCTTAAAAATTCCACTGGGGCCGTATCTACAGTTATTGGATATGACAAAATTCCTCTTAGGTACCCAGTGCCGTTCCACAGTGGCGGCTCTGGGTTTTGGCAGAGTGGGGGCCTTTTGGTGGGGAAATTGAGGCTTTCTCGACTTGGTCATGGGGGCCAACCATTTGTTGTTTAATGTATGTAGCATTTTATAGGGTCCCAACTGGAGGGCCACTCCTAACAGGCCTCTATAAAAGGGGGCACGGCTCCCCCCTGGCCCCAGTGGAGCCATGCCAATGCCTCGCATTCCAACGTGTCACTAAAATCAGTCTATCAAACGAAGATGCCCTGAAACTGAACCAAACCTCGTTTTCTCAACTTGGAAATTAGTGCCCATTGATACCAAAGATGCGTAGTGTCAAACTTTCGGGACCCAGACGCCCGTTTTAGTCGTGCCCTGGTCCGCCCCAGCCAGTGTTCCAATGCCCAGACTACCCAGGCATTTGGGTGCTGAACAAATTTGAGGCTTTCGGGGGCGGTCGACTTGGTTGGACGGGAAAAGACACAGTTCAATGCAAAATTTGTGTAAGTGACCTGACGGATTTTTTGTGTAATTTTGAGTTTTTTTTTTTGGGGGGGGGGGGGAATATCCTCTCCTAACAGGCCTGTATAAAACACTGACCCCAGCTCTCCCCACCTAAATCCCATCCATGCTTTGAGCCATGCTCAATGCCTCGCATCTGCGAAGAAAAAATTGTGAACTCTGAAGTGCAAGATAGGTGACCATAGAATTCATGCTCGCTGGAAAGAGCCTAAGATGAAGAAGAGTTTACGCAGGTTCTCCGCCATTTTACACTTAGTGCTGTCATGGTAGCCATTGTCGAGATGTCTACGGGGTAAACGTTTAGTGTGTAAAATGATGGAAAATTGGCTTCACTTTCGGACACCATAGACAGGTTCTGATGATAATGTAATAATAAATTCTATGAGGTTGACGATATTTCAGGGTGAGGCAGTGGCGGTTTCGCCATGTTGATGACTGGGGATGCATTCCCCCACCGGGGTTTCATGACTTAAATGCAAAAAGTAATTTTAAATTCAGATACATTTTCTACGATATGTATTAATATGTATTAATAAGATATGCACAGTATGTAATAAGATATGTATTAAGATAAGTATATTTTGTCATGCATGGTTACAGTTAATTTAAATAAAGAGATTTTGTATTGTATTGTGTTGAATTGTATTGAATTGTATTTTATTGTATATGAATCGCTTGCGTCAGCCGAGACAAATTAATGCTCTGGAGCCTTTGGTAATAAATTCCGTTTAACAGGAATATGGCAGATAGTATGTAGGTGCTATTTTAGACAGTTCGTAAGCGTTATTGTGACGAGATTGGAATATGAAATATGTATTGCGTTTGTATTTTTGTTATTTCCAAATGCTGTTTTTTCTTTGGACAATTAGGCAGAGAAGGTGAGATGAAAGATACAGAAATTATTATTAATTTCACTGAAAAATGTAAAAAACCTTTCGGGAGATTTTTAGTCTGACCCTCAAAATGTATGATGATTATTTATAGACAAGATACAGACAGACATATAGATAGGCGGATAGATAGGCGGACAGATAGATTAATGGAGAGATAGACGAATAAAGAGATAGATGGGTAGGTGCGTGGATAGATGGATGGATTGATGAATGGTTGCTTGGATGTATGTATGTATGTATGTATGTATGTATGTATGTATGTATGGATGGATGTATGGATGGCTGGATGGATTTATAGTTGGTACGGATGGATGGATGCATGGATGGGTGGGTGGATGGACGGATCGATGAATGGATGGATGAATGGATGTAATGGATGAATGAGTGAATGAATGAATGAATGAGCGAGTGAATGAATGAAGAGCGAATGAAAAAGTCTCGAGAACTTGTGCACGGGCACAATCTTCCGGATCCTGCGTAACTGATAGTAACAGGTGCGAGTCACATTGTTTAAGTGACTGACAAACGAAAGTGACTCATCAAAAAGAACGCCTAGAAGACGTAGTTCGGTACAAGGAACAATGTATCATGGATATATAGATCACCGACAGACTGGTCTTTCTGGGTAAAGTGGTTTGCGAGAGTCGCATCTCTGTTTGTTCTGATAGTGGACCTGTGGTGCATCAGTCTTGCATTGAGTGAGAGGTCGAGCTGTCTCGCCCACTTTTTGGAATTTACATTTTTACAAGTGATTAAATAGATTATATCTGAGCTCTTACAGTCCAGAGTAGAGTTTATATTGTACGAACGGCGCGTCTATGAGCTGCAAAATGTTGTAGAAGGTGTAAGATACGGACAGGTTTTACAATCTTTTGATTGGCATTTTCTGGATCCCAGTGCGTTTGTATTAGTAGTACTATTTTCAGGGGGTCTATTATTTGCAGAGGCAGTTAATAATTGGCCTAGGTTCTTATGTCTGGTGTATGCAACTATGACTCTGTATATAATTAACGAAAGTGGGATGTGTGCTAATAGCGCGTTTCCATCAGGGACGCCATTTCATTGTTTTGCAGGGGGAGGGCAAGACTGTCGAAATTCGACTACAAGGCAGGCAGTATTTTTTAAAATAGACTACCTATGCAATATGCATCCTGGTTTTGTCCATAGTACATACTACATACTGGGGGTATTGCTTTCCTGTCCGCCTTGGGATCGCTCAGCCTCGCGGCCTGAGATAATGCGAGTTAAGGAGAAGCAGATGAACCAGAAAGCACAACACTTTCATTGAGTATATATATATATATATATATATATATATATATATATATATATATATATATATATATATATAATAACAAAAAGCCTTCTTTCATCAACATTAATAACCTGCAATCACACATCAATATTCCTTATTCTTAATGTGTTCACGCAGTCTTTCGACTAGTTACCACAAAAATCTTTACTTTACTTACTTACTTACTAACTTAATCACATATTGTTTAAGCATTTCTCTAGCAAGTATTAACGTCATTACAATTATGCAAAGTATTCTAATCTATATTTATTGATTATTCCCGCTTACCGATTTAGTCGTTAAGCGTCTAATCTATCTTTCCTTCTTGTATATCTGTTCCAATTCTCCTCGTACTCTTTCGACTCCTCCCTCCTCCGTCTTTTCCCCGACTTTTCCCGCTCTTCTACTCTCGTTCTTCCGTCGACCTTTTTCCGCCTTTCAACCAACCAAAGATCAACCCGAAAAAGCCACTTCCGTCGACGCCTGCTGCCTGCCCGCCTGGCGTCTCCCTCCTCCCTCTTCTGCTCCACCACAGAAGCCTCCACGGCCTAATCATTGCCACTCGCCTTTGACCTTTTGTCCAGTCCTGTGTACCTGATCCTTATGGTTTTTTATATATATATATATATATATATATATATATATATATATATATATATATATACAGGGTGTCTATGAAAAAACCCCAGCAGGAAAACTTTGATTTCTTACAAGTTCCTAAATATATTTCTATCAAAATTTCCACTCGTGTACAGCACATATTTCCCCACCTTTCTGCCAATTTTCATCTCATTTTCATGTAAGATGGCTATTTTGTGAGATATCAAAGTCAAACTTCGATTTTTACGAATCAACCGACAAAATTTTATTGATTGTCTATAAATTTCAACTTAAACCACAATTGTTCAAGATGGTTATCGGACATAATTGCAAACCCTAACCCTAACCCTAACCTTAATTGCAAAAATTGTTCAGTATCCAAAGCCAAGCTCCCGCAATGTCTGAATTCGCATCTTATCTTCATTCGATATTTTACCCATTTTGAAAGTTTAAATCAAACTTTTATTGTTATGTCGAATTCTGTGAGTTTAAAAACATGTTTACAAAATTGCATTCGATTTAAACTTTACTACTACTACTGGAACAATAACAACAACTGCTACTAATACCACCAAAATTGACATGAAGCCAAATTTATGTGAAGCTATAGATATTTAGGCCTGTCATGCTGCGACTGAGTAGTAAAAATCGAAGTTTGACTTTGATATCTCACAAAATGGCCACCTTACATGCAAATGAGATGAAAATTGGCAGAAAGGTGGGGAGATATGTGCTGCACAAGTGTGGCAATTTTGATAGAAATATATTTAGGAACTTTTAAGAAATCAAAGTTTTCCTGCTGGGGGGTTTTTTCGTAGACACCCTGTATATATATATATATATAACTAATGCATTGCATATTCTACATCAATATTAATATAACTATCCCGTGCCAGTCGGCACAGATAGCAATTTTAAACACCATATGGCATATATATATATATATATATATATATATATATATATATATATATATATATATATAATTAAAGCAAATGAATTATATATAAATTTTACATACCAAATGGATTGTTGCTTAGTTGTTTAGTTAGGCATACAGCAATTTCCTAATATCTTGCTTGTTGTCAGTGGCGTAACCAGGCCCGGGCAATTACGGGCAATGCCCGAGTTACTTTGCTTCCTGCCCATGGGCAGAAAACAAAGTTGAGAGTCGAAGCAAAGCTGCAGGTTGAGAAGAGATTTGCAAAATAAAATAAAATTATAACTTAATTTTTGGCTTTGTTTACTTTTGCACTATACCGTGTACGTCTTTGCAGTCTATATAGGCCTCCTATTCTAATAGTCAACTGCAATCTCTGGAAAACGTGTTCCACAAGTAGCAGCTAGAAGTAGGCATACACATGCATTGTGTTTGGCTGGTCTGTTTGCCGTACGTCAGTGACGGCTCCACGGGGATGGCCAGAGGGGCCCGTGCCTCCCCTATTGAGTGTCTGCCCCCCAGTTGGGACCCTATAATTAATGCTACATACATTAAACAACAAATGGTTGGCCCCCATGATTAGAAATTGCCACCCCACTTGCCAAATCCTAGAGCCGCCACTGCCGTACGTACATAAGGAATTTCAGTTATGCCAGTCAGCGCCGATTTCTTCCATCTCGGCCTTCCTCTCCCGACTGCATTCGAAATAGGCAAAGAAGAAGAACAAGAGCGCGTCTTGGCTCTTCCGCCGGAAGGACATTAGTCGACGATTACCGCTGTCGAACCCCGTTGACGCATGGCCGACGATGACGGGAACTCAGTCAACCGTAACAGATGCTGATATTGCTGATTGGTACATATATATATATATATATATATATATATATATATATATATATATATATATATATATATATATCAACGTTCTTCGCATATAAAGAAGTCGATTATCCCTCTTATCTCGCAAGTTGACGATTCTCGAAATCAGCAACTTAGCAACCGCTTCATCGGGTTTCCATGGTAACCGTCGTAGTCAGTAGTAACGAGTTGAATCAATGACCGAGATAGTCGTAATCATGGTCATTTCTAGGATTATCGATTTGGGGGAGTCGGTAAATTTTGAAGGTCCCCTGCCAAAAAGTCTGACAAGGAAAAAAGGTCATCCCATAGCTGAAATTGGAGGTGTTGACAGGGGCGGCGCTGAGGGGGTGGGTCCGCGGGCCCGGACCCACCCAGCCTCGGGCAGGGACACCCGAACAAATCAATCGTGCAAATCCGCAGAAAAATTTTGGTGGAGGAGGGGTTGTCTTAGCCGGGTCCTGGTTGTGTTCAGTGGGATCATATTGCTAGATCGCATTAGACCCACCCAGCCAAAAAATCCCAGCGCCGCCTCTGGGTGTTGGGGGTGTCGGTCTCAAATTGGAGGTTGTTGGGGGTGTTAGGAGGTGTAAAAATATCCATGGTCGTAATGCTTTTATGCACTCAAAGCAATTCATAGAAATTTGAAATTAATTTAAACACGGCCAAATGATGCAGATGGAAAAATAATAACATTAAGATGATGATGATGATGATGATGATAATAATAATAATAATAATAATAATAATAATAATAATAATAATAATAATAATAATAATAATAATAATAATAATAATAATAATAATAATAAAAACTCATTATTATCGTTATAACTCGTTATTACATTTCTCCGACTGGCTTAATTAATGCAGTCTTCTCCATCTGAGAAGACTAAAACCATCCGCCGATATCTCCCTATACTTGATACCATCAGTTTGGTCCGTGCACTGGTCCTGTCGCGCATTGACTATTGCAATAGTGTTTTATTGGGTCTGCCTACGACGAGACTGAATTCCCTCCAATCTGTGATTAACACAGCCGTGCGGCTAATATTCGGTCTGAAATGGAATGCCCATGTTTCACAGCCACTGAAAGATCAACTCCATTGGCTGAAGATTCCGGAGCGCATTGTGGTTGAAACGGTGCTGGCTCACGTTTCGGGCACTTTATGATCCGCACTGTCCTACCTATCTTCGTGACTTGATTCAACCTGCTCCGTCAGTACAATACCGTTCC
>CM030849.1:12969286-13024286 GCA_018105865.1 Metaphire vulgaris
TCTTCCCCCGAAAAATTTTTAAAGCCCCCTAGCAAAATATTTTTAGCGGTAACCCCACTTTGGTCAGCGGAAAAGTTGTTAAGGGATGTCAGAGGAACAAAATAAACCAAAAAGTTTGAAAATCGGTTGACTTTTGGCAAAGATCTATCAATTCTAACCCGATGACCCCAATGTTTGAACATAAGTATTATGAGCGAATTTCGCGTAAGTTTTGAATTCTGAGAAAGTTTCCATTTTTTTGAATTTGCTACATCTCAGGCTATATAAGAGATAAGAAGATGAGGTTTGCACCATTGTTTAGCTTTTTTATTCCTCTTTCTAACCCTCCGTGCAAAACAAAAAAGTCGAGCGTTCACGAGCTTTCCGACAATCAAGTGAGAATGAGGAGCAGGCTGTTGCTTGGCGTGCAAAAGCAGCACAGCAAACAAGAGAATCAAGCACTGCATGTCGTTCGACACTGCCAAATCATTACACTTACGTTGACTATCAAGTTTCAGAAAATTCATGCGAATGGGCGTTAACTCGGTTGAAGGAAACCTGGAAAAGGCGGCCAGTTAGGGAAATTAATTGCGCAAAATCCTATCGCATTTGCAAAAAATCGGGTGGTAAAACAGCCAATCTTCCCCGTCATTTTTGACGGGTAAACACCTAGTATCTTATAAATCAAGTTCAATTAAAAACAAAATATAGTAAATTACAATTATTTCTTAATACATTAACGTCTTGAATACAACATTCTTATAACAAAGCTCTTATCGATAACTGAATTTCAAGACCATGGCTACGAGGTCATACTACTGTATACTATACTTCTTCTACCAAGGCCTAGGTCTGTCAGAAACCAACGGGCGCTGAGCCCACGGTTATTGATGATGATGGTGATGATGATGATGATGATGATGATGATGATGATGATGATGATGATGATGATGATGATGATGATGATGATCTCTAACCATCCTACGTAAAAAAATAGAAACATGATTTAAAAACTGCCCTGGCAATTTGCCTGCTGCTAAGTTTACAGAGACGTTCTATCGGTCCGTGGTTCAAACCCCGAACAGTCGGAAATTTTATCTCTCCGGCAGCCGCATGTCCACCGGAACGGAGTAAAGTAGGCCTGAGTAAAGTAAAGTAAAATCTTGTAAATTTCTATAGCGCCTTGGGAAGCAGCACAACAGTAGCTGCTTAATTCTTAGGCGCTCAGCCTTTCTTAATATAGCTGTGGGGAAGGTATACTATATATCAGCCAGGCAAAGGTCAACATCCAAAGGGCAGTGAGGCTAGGTTGTTAAAGCTATGGAGGAAATGCTTTTAGCGGGAGTTAAAACGGTTCGCTGCGCTTCGACATGATGCTAGCCTGGATTTGACCAGTGGATCTTGTATGTTTGGAGGCCAACGCTGGTAATCCATCGACTAATGCTCCTCTGCAGTATGAAGTGACGCTATAGAAGTGTTAAGATTGGCTTATAATCGGATGTGAATGTGATCAGCGAGGCCGTCTACTAAAGCAGGCCGCTATAATAGGCCTAAATAGGGTCTGTCGGACAAAACAGCCGAAAAAATGATCAAAAAACGTAAAATAAACGGTTGATCGCAGGAACACACCATAGGGCCTACACACGAACGGACAGGGCAGTAGGACCTATGGGACAGGGCCAGGACAGGACAGAAAGGGTTTGAGGATGGAAAAATCGCTGGAGAAAAAGCTAATTTATCAGTAATTAATAGAAATTATGCTAATCACACATTAAATGTTGGGTTAAAATGAACAGCAGCGTTAAGGCGAGTGGTTCTCAACCCTCTTTGCCTCGCGTGCCACATTTGAAGTTCAAAAATTTCTCTCGGACCACCAGAGACGTCATTTCACTGTTTTTCAGGGGGAACACTTTCGACCTGACCAAGTTTGCGAAAAAAAGTTGACGACGACCTTTGTTTTGCTTGTCAGGTCATTTTTTACGATTAGTTACTTCAGATTACTCGACATCAAGCACTCCTTTAGGGGCTGCTAATCTTTTTTTCTTTCCAGTGTATTTTTATATTTTTATTTTTACCTATTTAGCCAGCCAATTGCCTATGTAAAAACTAAATAACACAAGCATTGGCAAAAAAATTTTCCATAAAAATCAGGGGGGCAAATGCCCCCTGCCCCCTCAAATGACGTCCCTGCGGACCACCTGATAAATTGTGCAGTCATCTGCTCCTAAAAAGCGGTGATGACCTCTTGTTATTTTTTGCTTGTCAGACGTTTCACGTTGAAAATGCACAAAATGCACACATAATGCACCGATAACTTTTTTGCACGGATGACCTCGTTTTACCCCTTGCACTTTTCAGATTTTTCACATGGAAAATATATACATGTGGTCCGCGGACAACGGGTTGAGAACAGTTTTTAATCTAGGCCGTTTCCGGATGGGGGAAATTGCCCTTTTCCCCCGGAAATTTCAAATTCTCCCCCGGAAATTTTGGAATACTACATGGACTAACAGCGGCCCTAGCAGAATTTCCTCGGCTTTGTCAGTTCCCCCCCCCCCCGGCCTTTTCAGTTTCCCTCCCGGAGTCCAGGAGTCTAGAGTAAACACTGGTTGAGAGCCACTAGCTTAGGCCTAGATAATGTACGACAGCAGAAACAACACAGCTTTAACCGATCGAAAGGCAAATAACTAGTGAACCCAAATATCGCCTTCTAAGTTCTTCCTGGTCGTAATGATCATTATTACCACCACATGATCTTATGTGTTAAATAAGGCAAGAAGCTGTCATTAAGCGAAAGGGCATTGAGTTCATTCAGATGCAAATGCGTCACAAGTCATGTAGCACCTTTGTGTAACCTTATCTCGTCCTCTTTCTCAATCAGAAATCCTCTTACATAGGCCTACCGTGAGGAAGGACATCAGAACGTACAACCACAATCTAAGTTAATCCTCATCGCACGTACGGACATATGCCAAGTGATAATCTGTATATCAAATCATCGCCAGGCGGGATCTGATTCGCAATCCGCGCAATAATCTTGCGCCTTACAATTGTTTCCGTCCGAGGCGAATTGCACATCCGAATAGGTATTAAGTATTCGCAGTCGAAGGTAATTTGCACCTGCGATCGCAGAAATCGCGCAAACAGGTCGTACCAAGTGCACGAGGATGCGAGCCGTGGCGTAGCCAGAGCTCTAGAATAGGGACACCATCACTTAAATAAACAGTAGTGGCTTCAGGATTTGGCAAGTGGGGGAGAGCGTTGGCATCAGGGATATTTTGCACCCCACTGAATGGCCCCTTCCATTCTTTGACCATATTTACTGTAGGCCATAGGTCTATTGAATTTTGGGTGTTAAGTTCAGTCCATTCAAGAATATCGTTAACCCGTCTTCTCTTTGGTCTTTCAAGAGCCGTAGCGAGGGCATCCGGCTCCCGGGGGCAAAGTGTACCGTTGGCGCCCTTAACACTGCTGACGAGCAAAAAAGGTCGCACGTAGCCTACATGTTTCTTATTCATTATTGTACATTTCACTTACCGAAATACCCAATTTTGGCGCCCCCTCACCTCGGCACCCGCGGGGCATATGCCCCCCCCCTGCGCCCTCGCTACGGCTCTGGGTCTTTCCCTTTTTTCACATCGCCTGATCTTTCCATTATCACTGTACTTCA
Organism: Metaphire vulgaris; assembly: GCA_018105865.1. Lineage (NCBI taxonomy): Eukaryota > Metazoa > Annelida > Clitellata > Crassiclitellata > Megascolecidae > Metaphire > Metaphire vulgaris. Next base: position 12,972,936 of record CM030849.1, read on the forward strand.
TTAATCTTTAAATTTCTCTTTCGTCCTGCAAATGTGTCCAAATACAGTGTATTGATATATTTCTGTCTTTGATCTTGTCCAGAAGTCTTTGTTATGGGCAAGATAATAGACAGACCCAAACTATAGCACAATAAAACCATGTTAGCATTGGATTCTGATCGGATGCAGGAATTCGGTTGTCGGTGGTAGGCCTAAATGCCGCCTAATAGTGCTAACTTACTGTACGTTCCATTTCCAGTTACGTCTTGTATCTTCCATGTACCTTGAAATAGGTCTAGGTCTATGGTGCTAGAATTTAAAAGTGAGGAAAGATCAGTTTCACTGAGGCCTATTTGTCTGCGCCTTTATAACTTTTCAGCATGCCTTTAGGTCTATAATTTTGCAGTATTTCGTCATGATGAAACATTTGGAAACAAAATGTGAATTTTTGGTCTTGTAAACTTTGTGCCCTCCCCTGGACATGCCTATGACTCGGGCAGTGCTGGAGTTGCCGGGGGAGTTGGGGGTTGAACCCCAGCTAACTTTTCAACCCTCCCAAAAATCGCATATTGGGTACACACAGTATCTGTCATTCATTGAATTTCAGCCCTCAACCCCCCCCCCCAGCTCAAAGTTCACAACTCCAACACTGGACTCGTCTAACATTAACTGTGGATAATAGACCATTTTATCGGGACCGCTTGAGACTCAATAATAATAAATAAGCTACATATTGATACACATATTGATACATATATTGATACACATATGTATCCAAGTAGCAGCTTTCATATTTAATAAGAAGTAAATGCTTTGAGACACAAATTGAAAATAACTGCTGCCGTGACAGCAAAATATTTTCACATCTTGTCAAATGGCTGAAATGGAAATTATTAAAAGTAAAAAACAGGTTTTGATTGATAAAAGCTGCCAAATTTAAAAAAAAAGATATTTATACTAGAACAGCAACCAAATTACAAAACCATCAGCAAGAGAGAGAGAGAGAGAGAGAGAGAGAGAGAGAGAGAGAGAGAGAGAGAGAGAGAGAGACTCGTCAATTATTTGCAAAAAAAGGATCAATTCTTCATATTCTTTTATTCTTGTAAATATTTCAAATCACATGAGTTTCTGCGATACAATTCAATTGTCAAAAAAAAATTCTCAAAACAGGCATTAAAATTTTTAATTAAAATAAATAACCATCGAGAATTATATATCAGTAATAATGATACAACAATACCAAAACAATTCAATGGAACACAAATTCAAAAATGCCATTGCAAGAAAATCCTCAGCTCCTTTACCAGCCATTTATTTGTAATGTAATGTAAAGTGGATGCACATATGAGCCATGGCCATTAAAAAGGTTAAATGTGGAGAGAACCAATGCTAATACATGTATTTGTTTGTCCCAAGTACCATCACAGGATAATGGTCAACTTGTTACATTAACAAACTGGCACATTTTCAGCACAAATCAAAATGGAAAAGCCTAAGAGTTCAAGTGGTGCTGCACTGTTTCGATCATCGAGAGGCTATTGAAGCACCAAACCAACCTGGGAAAAAACAAAAAGATTTTTCCAATTAGAATGCACTATCAAATCAATATAGACATGGTCGTCTGCAGAAATTTTTCCAGGGAAAAATTTTCCAGGGGGGTGCAAAACAAGGTTTTGCGACGAAAGAAACAAGTAATTTTCCTTTTTTCATAACTCCACATTTTTTCAGGGTGGTGCAATTGCACCCCTTGCACCCCTCCAGACGCCCATGAATATAGAATGTAAAGTAATGTTCTAATGCACTCCATATTGTGATCTAACATAAAGCAAAAAAATTTATACAGCAACTCTTGGATGGAGTGGCATAGCCAGGATTCCAGAATAAGGGGGGGGCCCTTTCGACATTTATTGGCCCAAAAGTCTCGATGAGCAAAAAGGTCATCATCTCAAGTGCTATAAAGTCTGCTGCTTGGTGTGTTTTCCTCGATCTAATACTATCCAAACCCCCCCAAATACTCACCTTGGAAAAATCTCATGACCGGTCCCGATCCGAATAAGACCATGCCCCCCCCCCGTACCTCGCCCGTGGGTACACCAAGGCCTGGACGAGAGCAAAGAAGAGCTAGTGCCATGATGACTGAGTGGGTCTTGGTTTTTAAGTTTTTAAAAAAGAGTGCCATAAAGTTAGCGGCAGTAAAACCTATACATGTTCTATTGAAACGAACTTTCAAGGTTGTACGAATTGAAGCAGTCTTGTCACTAATATAATAAAGAGTGCAACATTGAAAAAAGGTAGCGTTTCCTTCTGCTGAACAAGCCGGAACAGCGTTTGGAAACCTTTTATGGTTTCCAGATTTGAATTAATTTTATAATTTTTATGGCTTTTACATTTTTAGGGATTACCTAACTTTTTATATAAATAGCTCCATGCTTTAAAATTAAAACCACAATGAGGCATTCTAATAACAATGATATATAAATAAAATATTTTGAACAAATGAGACACAAAAATAAGTTCCAGCACCTTTTTCTAGAAAAACAAAACACTGGATAGAGGCGAGTGGATGAAGTAACTCAGATAGGGATGGTAGGGTTCCCCAATTTAAAAAACAAAGACACAAGTTCATACATACCTTTTCTGGTTGCATTGTAGGGCATTTCCAATTGTAGAGATAGTATTGTAGATTGCCATCGCCAATTCCAAATTTGAGTTTTTCCAAGAACTGCTTATTATCCATCAGATCCAAGGCATTAAACACGTCAAACCCCATCTAAATGTAAATGCAATACTGTAATGGTTACACAATGTTCCATAGCGTAACTAACTACATTATCCAAATTCAATGCATCAAGGACATCAGACACCATCTAAATAATAATTTAATTTATATAATTTTATTTTTTTATAAATTTTATATTTTTATATATAAAAATTTTTTTTATAAATTTTATTTTTTAAATATAATTTTATATAATTATATCATTTATATAATAATTTAATAATCTAAATAATGCAAGGGTCACTCATATTCTGTGCTGTAATATTCGCTTCGGATCTGGATCCAGCAAATGTTGACCCAAAATATCCGGATCCAGTGGAAAATACCCAGCAGGTGATTCCCTAATAATAAGCAGTAAAGAAAAATGCCCACACTGCTGGACATTCAAAACCAGGCAACTGCATACCATGTACAACTCCCAGGGGCGTAGTGCATCAAAAAAATAAGGGGAGTCTAAATCAGTCTATAAAAACACCGTCAGTAAACAGGAAGTTGACTCATATTAGTCTGTTTCACTGCCTTATAAAACCTGTTTATTTCTAAGTATCTAACTAAATTATTATTATTTTTTTATTATAATTTATGTAAAGTATAAAAAAAATTAATAGCATGTAAAAATTTTTCTGTTTCTCAAAAAGTGGGAAGTCTGTAGACTCCCCTAGCCACCATTGCACGACGCCTCTGACAACTCCTGAAAATCGTCAGCCTAAACGAATTTCCCGAAATACTTACATTTCTGGCAATGATGAGCGCATCCTGCATGAGGTCCGACCACGGTGTCCCTGTAGCAACGTTGTAGAAGGCGTACGCCGCCTTCAGTGACTTGTGGACAGGATGGTGCATGACAGTGGAAGGCAGAGTATAGAAGCTGAAGAAGTCTGTTACCTTACCGTTACTCTGAGTTTACAAAACAGCACAGAATATTAATAAAAAGAGATCAAAGTCACAAATCACACCACAGTAAAGTCCAACTAATATATAATAATGGTAATGAAGGCAAATAATGGTAAGCAAAACAACAGCAGCATGGAAACGGGAAATAATACGAAGAAAAATGTCCCACACTGGTCACATCATAAGAGGTTCGGCCAGAGACCTATCACTGTTAATAGTGGAAGGTAGAAGAGAAGGAACAAGAGGAAGGGACAGCCGAGAAGAAGCTGGATGGACAACATCTTTGACCGGACAAACATAAAGAGAGATTTGGAGCAAAATAACCGTCAATCCTCTGATAGAGAACGACACATAAAGAAGATGAATGGTAATGAACAAAAGGGTTCAAGCTAAGTCTGTGTTAACCAAATTAAAAGAAACCAAATGACTTTCAACCATTGCAAATTAATTACATTAGCCAAGGTGGGAAGACAGTAGAGTGGTAGCAACAATGATGAATCCAGTGAGATCCAAAGGTGGTGTGTTCAATACCCACAAGAGCCATGGGGTTGACTCAGCCTTCACTCGCTAGAGGGCAGTGGCAAAATGAGTAACAGTGGTGGATAAGCTGTGCAAAGTCAAACAGGCACGCTACGTGATACATTAGCCTTGTATACATGGCACTGTATGACTGACTGAGGGCTACAGAAATGGAGATCAGTGCCACCCTATGAGCCCGGGAAGCTCAGGAAGGACAGCTTGTCTCTTTTGATTACATGTTATTGTTAATGCAGGTTAAGTATTTCACATAGTTAAGAATCACATGAGTGAGGAGAAAGACAGGGTGAACAACTTGTCCAAGGTCGCTACATAGGGGCAAGGGTCAGATTCGAACCTGATACCCTCCAGTTTCATGGCAAGAATCCTACAACTCCACCACAACCGCAATGTTTGAAATACGCTGTAGGTTCTTCTCAAGAACGTTAGTAAAGGATTTTGACATTTGATTTGAGGTAAAGCTGAAAAGATCAAGATTATTTCAGATTAAAATGTTGTAGTCCAGACAAAAGGAAAAAAAAGAAAATTGTTAAAAACCATAAGAAAGCAGCAGCTTGAATTCTTTGGACATCTTATAAGAAAAGACGGATTGGAAAATCTAGCCATAACAGGAAAAATAGAGGGGAAAAGAGCAAGAGGAAGACAAAGAATAAAGTTTACAGACAGCCTAAGAGAAGCGACAAAAGCTAAAGACAACGCCGAACTGGTAAGGAAAACCAGAAAAAGAGAAGAGTGGAAATCCATGGTCACTGACGTAGCAATACATGGCACATGAAGAAGAAGAAGAAGTCCAGACATCAAACTGATACTTTTGACATTTTAAATTTTGTCAAATTTATTAAAAGAAGCTACATCGCATTCTGTAATTGAATTGGTGAATAAAGCACAATATCACCTCTACAACATAACTGTCAACAATTCGGGGGCGTGGGATGAACCAGTGTCGGAATTCATCTTCAGTAAACACTGGTGCCAGGTCAAATGACTTAAGATACTAAAACAAAAATAAAGCATAACAAATTGACATGAATCGAATCGAAAAATCGAACAAAATCTGGAAAATAATTCAAAATAAAAAATATTTACTAAATAATTTTCTTCAAGAAATTCAATAAAACTACCAGTACTCAGTAAATCAACTAGCAGAAGAAAATACGGAAATTGTCCCAACACTATCAAAGAGGGCACCAGGGCAGCATCTATGAGGCATGAGGGCCCAAAATCCACCCCAAAATTTTGTCAGCCAGTTACTCATCATGGCTAAAAACTGAAAAGATGTAAAGGAATGAATAAATTATAAGAAAGTATCGCCAATTATCACAAAGTGAAAGCGAAGAAGAATAAGAATAAGAAGAGAGAAAGGTGCAGGGAAGGCAGAATAAGGAATGGGATACAAAGTGCCACCTCCAAAACTGAATTCCTGAATCTGCTCCCAGAAGGGTGCCAAGTATCAACTTTACCTCACTTATATTTCCCAGTACAACAAATGTATCAGGTCAGGTCCTTCATCCTCAGGCTGTGTCCAGTAGGTAACTGTCCAGCTATTGACTTCTCCATGACATATCTCCAAAGTTCTCTGTCCTTCGCTATTTCTTCCAAAGTCATTCAAGGTCTTCCATCAGTTTTTCCGTTGAGATTCAGCCCTGCCATGTGCAGATCCTATTCCAATCCGTCCACCCATCATCTTTTCAGTCTTCCTTTAGATTTTCTCCTTGTAGTTGAAAATTCGTTTTGGGTTTCTTATTTCATCCATTCTGAGCACGTGTCCAGTCCATTTCATTCTTCTCTTTCTGACAGAAGAATGAAATGGACCGGACACATATATAAACACACATATATACACACATGCACATACAAGCACAAATAAACACACACACACACTCATGGGCACTCACGAAACATCAGTAGGTGCCACGTATGGGACCACATGCACCATAGCATACTGGTAAAGTGATTCACGACCCATCACAAAGGTACCAAGAGCAACAAATTTTATTCGACCATACCTCAGTGACAAGCTTGAAGGTTTGGGCAAGATCAGATAGAACCATCGCTCGCAATCCAGACACCTTTGACTCCTAAACACGTCAAACAGAAGTCTCAAGAAAGTAGAACTATAACATAATCTTAGCATCAACAAAATGGCTACAGAAAAATATTTTAGCATTAAAGGTAGTAGATATAATCTGGGGTGAATTCTACATCTACTCATCTACTGTTAATACAATACAACCTTCTTAAAGTAACTACTGTTACAGCAAAAATTGTCTATAATGACATACCAGCAGCACTCATTTTCCCATGAAATTGTATGCATAGGTATTTAAAGTGACACCCTAATGCAAAAAGAAACTTTTCTGTCCCACAATACGTGTTTTATAATAAGTATCTACTGTATTTTCAAAGAGAATTGAGAGCATTCTCAAATAAATAAAATTATTATGATAATTACAACTTATATAGCACAGTAGCAATGTATCACAAGATTGAGTAACACAGTACATGTCAATTAAAATTTTTCAACACAATTTTATAGAAAATGTAGTTTTTAGTTTTTTAGTAACTATAATAATAATAATAATAATAATAATAATAATAATAATAATAATAATATATTTACAGTAAAACTTTATTACAGTGTGATTCCAGTTGCTCATTATATTTCAGTTCCAGTTTCAGTTCCGTTTTGCAAACTTATTTTTCAGTTTCCGTTTCAGTTTCAGTTTTGTGTATTTTTCAGTTTCAGTTTCAGTTGCAGGTATTTTTCAGTTCCAGTTTTTAGTCGTTCTAATACAAACGCAGACGTAGGATGAAAGCTCTACATTTAAATACTGTAGCAACAGTAGCATTACAGCACAGCGTTTATTTGATATTTCATATTCATTTTTATTCAACTGGTTATAAGGGCACACAGCCTGAAAGTCTCTACATTACACATGTGAAGTTTAAAGTTAGTAGAAACAAAGTTATTTGTGAATGGGTTTATTTCTAACAGAACATCATACCAGTTACATACATAACTTAAGTCAATAAATTGCTTACATTAATCATTCATTAGAGTACATGTACATAAAAAAGAGCATTATTCCAATAGTATGTCCATATGATCAAAGTAGGTCAATCAGCAAAGCAGCATGTACTCCGTGCAGGCCTTACAGGCTTGGTAGACGAATACTGTCAATTAAAGGGCCAGAACTACTGTCACTGCGGGGCGTGATGTCCTGTTGCCCAGGCCGGCAATAGGTTGTTTTATAGTAAACAACTGGACTATTGAGTATGACATTCATGTGGACAATAGATCAATAGCCAGCAAATCGTGCACACAGCTGCACTGATGATAATTTCCATATTCAGATTACTGAAACTGAAACAAGACTGATATGACTCGATTTTTCAGTTTCAGTTGCTTATTTTCCAGTTTCAGTTTTTTATAGCAGTTTTGTATTTTTAGTTTTCCAGTTCCGTATAATATTTATTATTTATCAGTTAACGGATATTTCAGTTTCAGTTTCAGTTAACAGAAATCACACTGCTTTATTATAACATACTTAGGGGTCTGACAAACGTAGCACATTGTGTCCGAGGTATGTTATATCCAATACCATCCAATAAGGTAGTGCATCACACTGCACTGGACTGTACATTGTGGTACGTCATAACCGTGTATATGTTATAATGTACCATAACAAAGTCCTTAATAGCAAAGATTTACTGTGATTCAAAACAAAGATTTACTGTGATTGAAACTTAAAATGATTTAAAAGAATAAATAAAATCAGAAACCTCGGGCAGCCTGTAGAGCTTTAGCGTCCTCTGCATTGTCATATTTCGACTCAGATGAGAGAACTTGACGTCAATGAGTTTGCGAGGATTGAGCGACCTATGCCAGTACCTGGCCAAAATCATAAAAAAACAAATCCCGGCAAAATTTAAACACAGACAAATCCAAAATCTTGTCAAATCCATAATGTCATGCATATCTTATCTTCTTGACGACTTCTATAGCGCCATACGCACGACGAAGGCCGAAGTCAAAGGCGCTTTGACATAATTTGGCGTGCCGATGGCGAACGTAGGATGACAAAGACAGCGTAAAGTCCGCACTGATGGACGCAAGGAAATCGCCGCCCTAACACACACGGTGGCCAATCCCGTAGAAAGCGGGCTTCCGCTGTAGAACCGTCCGCAACAGACACGTCAAAGGAGTACGGGATACGTGCCAATCAAATATGAGGTACTGATAACCAGAGTGGCCTAACCCTCAAAATTTTCAAAATTGAGTGTGATATGCCTCTATCATGTGAATTCATGAAAGTTTCCTATGCCAAAGTGGCCCTATACTTGATGATAATCCACTTATAATTATCTGGTCAAAGCTAATAAATTACAGCTTGGTAATTTTACAGGTTCCTTCAAACTTCAAATCTGTTTTCTCAAAATTTTATGTTGTTTGGTTAGGCCACTCTGGTCCTCATATATGAACAGACATGACATAACTCTTGAAAATGATAAAAAGCCAAAGCAAAAAAAACACGACCAAAGTACAAACATGTAAACGATAAGTAAAACAAAAGATAACCAAAAAAACGAACAACACAAAACATGTCCAAAACAGTTTACTTAACAGATTTATCAATCTAATACCTTCACAAAAGTGGACGTTCAATGCAACAGTTCTCACAAATTTTCATAACCTCTCGTTCAGTCATCAATATGTACATGATAAGTGGAACTTCTATTAATATAAACTACACAATTTCACCATTCCTTCAAGATTGACACATTAATTTAACTAGTTTTGATCATATAAGAAACTCAAACAAACAATAACCCCCTCAAAAACTTTCAAGAGTTATGTTCATGTCTGTCGAACTTCGTCAGCCGACAGGTGGATGGAACTAAGATCTAGTTACTGAATTCAGCTAGTTGTCCTACCCCTCCATCGAAGACGGCTAAATTTGGGGACAGATCTGTCTCGAGGAGGAATCCTTTACTTTGGAACATTAATACTCCCAGAGGAAATAACCAGTGAGACCACCCAAGATAGGTTTGCAAACAAACTAAAAACGCACCTATTTGAAATCTCATATCGGATGTCTTTGTAAAGCGCTCTTGACTATGTCCTTGGCCAGGCAGATAGCACTATATAAATCGTCGCATAAATATATAAATATAATAATAATAATAATAATAATAATAATAATAAAAACAAGTAGATCTCTGAACATTACCTGCAGCTGGACACAGGTTTTGGAAGGACAACACCTGCCGTATAGACGGCCTGGAAAATTCCATGACAGTTGACTCGGCGTGTGACCTCGCGGATGAGAACGGGAGCAACGCGTTTTGACCTCAGTTTCTTGTGGACACAGAGGAAATTGATCTCCACCATCTTCTGCTCACTGGAAATAAAATTCTCCACTCTCAAAATATTTCAGCAAACACATTTTCTCTTACACTTTCCTCCAATAAAAAGCTCCTCTACCACATCAAAATACAATTGAAACAACTCAGCGACATTCATCACAAACAGCCAGGATACAAAAATTATACATGTACATTATACAAAAACTGATTCATGACTTTACTTTTAAGACTTTTGATGATAAGTGCCTTAGGGTGCACACACACACACACACACACACACACACACACACACACACACACACACACACACACACACACACACACACACAATACTGTTTTACCGAGCCACGTCATTATCAAAATCATATGAAACGCCTTCTTATCAAAATATCTTGGCTGACAAATAGACAAAAAACAACAATACCAAGCTTCAAAACATTTGATAAATAAATCACATATAAATGACATTCATACTTACTGATTGTACACCCTAATGTGAGCAGGAACGCCGCTGATAAAGCCGATGAGTTTGCTGCTCTTGCTCACCCGCACTCCGATGTGCCACTCCCTCAGCCAACCGGGAGGCTGCAAAGCCCTGCACAGCAAGTGACACACAAACACGTAACTGAACTCACTTGCTCAAACAGATAAAGTTTTGGCATCAACATGTCTGCCATTGTCAAGTGGTGATGTTTGATTACTGGTGAACACTTACATCAATAATAATAACAAAAATAATTATGCACTTCTATAGCACCAGTTCTAATACCCAAGGGTATCAATCGATGGTACTTCAAATCCATCCACAAAAGACCACTTCATTCCAAAGATCAGTCAGAGGGAAAGAAATATGTGAAGTCATTAGCCATATGCAAAGTCATGCAATCCCTTTGTACTCTTTGTCACTTACAAGATGAATGTCCAATGAAAAAAAAATCAATTTTATGAAAAATTATGGCTGGCTGGATTTTTGGCCCCACAATGTGGTTCTCCCAACCCATGCTCCACTGTGTAATAGGCATGACTTTACGTTAAGAGAATTTGGCAATAAAACGGCATTAATGTTAAGCATGAAACCAAAAACTACAAAAAATAATGTCCTCAAAACTCACATACAGTCAATTGCCTTTTTAAAAACAATTTAAAATCCATGATATTAACCCTACAATCTTTAAACTCCTAGCAATGAATAACATTCCAAAAATGATGCCAGAAAGAGTTATGCAGATAATGGAAAAGATATGTTGCATAACGATCTTATGTCATGGCCACGTGAATTGATTTTGTAAGTGATTGTTTTCTGCACTTTGCTTCTAACTAAGTGATCAATATTAAGTTCAAAACTATCTTTCACTCACCAGTGAAGAAAGTCAGGTGAGTAGTCAAACCTGAACATATTATCATCATCTTCAACATAATTTTCATTCAGGAGAGTGTAAACCTCCTTCAGCTACAACACAGAACCAATGCCTGGTCAATACAGTTCAGCACGTCCGGCTGATACTGAAGCACACCAGGCGAACACAAAAACAGATCTGGCTAACACAGAATAACAGTCGACTGTAACACACCGGAAACTATATTGTTAGTCCTGTCTGATTAATTAATTATCCATTCACAAGTCAGTTCAATATTCACAAAAGCAAACATTGTTGCTCTAAGACAAGTGCTACATCATGCAAGTCTTACTGTACAAACACTCACGCTCTGTTTTAACCCCTTAACTGGGGATCCCGGATATATCCGTCCTTTTTACATTGAGTTACAGTTAGATACACGGTTAAGGGGTTAAACAGTGACAAATTTAACCCGTTCTACATTTAGCAGACCAAGTGTGACAATGAAACACAGAAGCTGTACTCTAAGACGCAGGACATAACAATGGTTTCCCCAGATATGCTTATAAAATAGGAAGACTATTCAGTATTCAATGCTTTGCTCAATCTGCAAAATGTGTCAAGCACAGCGCCACCCGGGAGCTACAATTGGTGACATAGCAATCAACTTAGTGGTAGTATCAGAGCATATCAGAAATTACAAAAGATCCACTTTTGACCGGATTCACCCAAGTCAGCTTTGAAAACTTTCTAATAAATTCCGTTGGACAGGAATTTTGCCTAAATGCCTGGTTGCCAGAATTTGTAATATAACAAAAATGGTGGTTTCAATATTTAGCCTTATATGTACTACCATGATCTCAGATTGCCAATTGTGAACACCAGATGACAGGCCATAAGTAGGTAACGGGTCAAGTTAAGCCAATAGAATGCCGGAGGGCTGAACATAACATATTCATACTATCAATATATTTGATTTCACGATACAAACAGCAAACATAAAATGAGTTACAGATGTACAGTAGAACTTCGTTATAATGAAATTGGTTATAACATATACCTGGTTATAATGAACCGCAATAGAGAACGGTTCCATGTGATGGACTACTGCATTAGATGGCATTGGAAATATTGTACCTCGAATATAAACAAACCCAAGTACATTATAACGAGGTTCTACTGTATATTGGCCATGGGCGCCCACAGAAATTTTTCCAGGAGGGGCAAAACATAATGGTCATGGCTATGCGACATAAATTTTTCCAAGAGGGGGCAAAACACATCTTAACACAATGGTCACGGTTAATATTTTAGCAAGGTTTTCAAATTTCAATGGGAAATATTGGCATTTTTATTTTCCAGGAGGGCAATTGCCACCTCTTGCCCCAATGTGTGGGCGCCAATGATATTGGTATGTTACTGCATGGGGTAACTTACTACCACTGGATCATCAATGTCTAGAGAATCCCAAACAAATCCAGTCGGAAGAGTGTATGGCTCCCTGCGCAACTCCTCTATCTGCTTATCTGCTTCTATTGGTCCATGCGTACGAACCTCCTCATCTAAAATAGATAAGGAATTGAAAGGGTATTAGACATGAGCCTGAATGTGAAAAAAATAACAGAAGGTTCCAAACCACTGCCCGTGGCAACTTGTGGGTATCCGGACGTTCATCTCAGGACGACTCATCTCAGTATGATTCAACGCGGACAATTCATATCAAGGACTATTCATCTCAGGATGTTTCATCAGGAGGACTATTCATCTTAAGACTATTCATCTCAGGACTATTCATCTCGGATAAAGTTATAAGGGTTAGGGTTAGGGTGATGAATAGTTTGGCATGAAAAGGGTCCCAGAAGTAGGAGTAAATGTTTGACATGGAAAGGGTCCCAGAAGTAGGAGTAAATGTTTGGCACGAAAAGGGTCCCAGAAGTAGGAGTGCCGCTTGAGTCAGCTTACCAACCTAGTTTAGGCACAGGCTGTGTGTCCCAAAACTGGTACTGTTTCCGTCGAGCATCTTCCAAGTTCTTTGGCACTGGATGAGGCGGCAGCCTCAGCAGCTCCGTCGCTTTCTGGAGTTGAACAACATGAAAGTCTTCATCCTGTTCAAAAGATACAATTTTATCCAAAGAATGCACATTTAATGAGTTATATAAAGTCAAAATACTATATGAGCAATTATTTGTATTACGTCATGGCTGTAGAATAATCACATTAACTAACAGAATTAATCTAGTAATGGTGAACCATTCAAGATTGAAATATTTAACTCCAAAATCAAAAATTAATCCAATCCCATTCTCAAAAGTTTTTAATTCATCATTCCTTCTTGGCCAACACACTCGCCTATGTTCCTGTCCGATAGGATCAGATAACCATGTCCCTCAGGTCAACCATTCCCAGGGCAGTGTTTAATCTAGACTCCTGGACTCCGGGGTGGAACTGACAAAGCCGGGGGAGATTTTCGGGGGAGATTTGAAATTTCCGGGAAGAAAAAGGCAATTTCCCCTGTAAACGGCCTAGATTAAACCCTGTACCATGGCCTCTGGGTTCAACAATTTTCAAGGCCCTGCTCTGTTGCCCAACATGCCATGGTATTACAGTGAGCATTATAACTGAATGATAACAAAATAATTTTTAAATATATTATTATTACTGCTAAGTACTATTTTCATCATTATGTATTATCACTGTGCAAATTTACAGAGGTGAGACCTGGACATTGAAATTGGATGATTGTAGGTGACACCTGGATTTTGAAATGCAATGCTACTGATGGCTTCTAAAGATATGGTGGAGAATGAAAATCACTAATGAAGAAGTAAAGAGCAGATTCGAGATTGACACCAATATGATTACCACGATCAAACAAGGGGAGGCTTCAGACGTTTATATTATATTATACCCGAGATAATACGGTACATCACATGTTGAATTTAACATCAGTCGCATGGAAGAGAAGAGAATTTTGAATGCTGCAATGGAGGGAACCCACCCTCAGGGTAGGCCCAGAAGACAATGGCTTGACAACATCAAAGAGTGGACTAGATTAAATCTTGGGGAGGCGATTCAAGCAGCACAAGACCAGGAAAATTGGAAATGGATTGTTCAACAAGCTGCTGGTCATGATGGCTCCTGAGGGGACTTTAAGCTGATGATTATTATCACAATCTAAAATCATTTCCTCCATAGCTGTAACAACCTAGCCTCACTGCCCCTTGGATGTTGACTATTGCCTGGCTGACCATATACCTTCCCCATAGCTATTTTAAGAAAGGCTGAGCGCCTAAGAATAAGCAGCTACTGTTGTGCTGCGTTCCAAGGCGCTATAGAAATCCATGAGATTTTGCTTACTTACTTACTTACTTGCTGTTGCTGCTGTCATCATTACTGCTGTTTTTAGCCATTTAAAGTCAATTACTGTATTATATCGCGTATAAGATGTACTTTTTTCCCTCAAAAAATTGGTGCAAAGTGTGGGTGCGTATTATACCCGAGATAATACAGCACATCACAGGTTGAATTTAACCAAAATCACCTGAAGGTCGCCATTTTTAGACAGATCTTTAACAACTGCGAGTGGATTTGAACCCTGTACGCGTTGATCTGGTTCTAGTTCTTCCGTCGCATTCCGCTGACAGTCAGAATCCCCACAGGGCTTGTGCGTTTCATGGCCCTCCTTACCCCTCTTCTTCTTCTTGTTCTTCTTGCGTGCTGAACTGTCATGTCCGCTTTGATCAGACAAAAGAGAAAACAGCACAAAGATATCATGCAATGTAACAACAGGATTTGTATAGCACAAGGTTATCATAATAACTGCGATTGAAAACAGACTTAAATATTATATCAACCAATCTATTAATCTAATCTAATTTATAAATCACAGTGTCAAATGCTGCAAAAATAATTTTGGACACAACACAAATCATCAACAACCAAAAGCCCTTGTCACTTGTGCCAGGATATATAAATAAATATACAGATATATATATATATATATATATATATATATATATATATATATATATATATTTATTTATTTATTATATATATATATATATATATATATCTGCATCATCACATGTATGCATGTTTGTGTGTGTGTGTGTGTGTGTGTGTGTGTGTGTGTGTGTGTGTTGTGTGTGTGTGTGTGTGTATGTGTTACATATGCTATCAATGACTCAATCAAATTCTTGTGCACCACTATCACCATATTTGAATCAGGACAAACTAGAATGGCCAGTAGAGATCAGTGAGGGAACAATATACTTGGGTTAAGTCACGTCAAACACGTGACTGTCAGGACTGGGTCTAAAAGAAGCACGACCAAAGGTATTCTATAAACAGATTCACAAATATTACACTAATAAAGACAATCCAGTCGTCTATACCAATTAATAACAGCTTTAAAAGCTGTAACAATATTCTGATGTTACATAAATCATTATCCGCACCGATTAATCGTAGCTTTAAAAGCTGCAACAATAGTGTAGCGCTACATAAATCATTATAAATCAGGCAATTGTACAGAGGTTGAACACACTTCATATAGTTAAATATGAAGTGTGTTCAACTTCTGTACAAGTGCCACAAATTATCGTCGGTACAAATTAATCACCGCATCCAACGTTACATAAAAATCACGCACTACATAAATCATAGAGTCCAGCCCGTGGACCATGGCGATCGTGTATACTGTTGCCCCAAAAGACGGCAATCGAGAAACTAAGGGCTCCGATCTGATGGTACGTCGGCAATCGAAGGTCCGTACCTGGGTAGGGAGGAGGCAACCTCGGCGTCGACATCGACGTCCGACGGATTCGTTCCCTTCGTCCAACTATCGCCATCGGCCATCTTAATAGAACACGTAAGTAAGTAAAGCGTCTCGCGTGCGAATAGCGCTTATCTAGGTGGTACGCGCACTCCCAGAGAGTACAAAGTGTGGGCCGACTTTCCACGGGGTACGTGAAATGTCGCAAATGGCAGCAGATTTCTTATGCATTGATGTCTGATAGTAAGAATTTCACGATATTTCCACAAAAGTTCGCAGAAATTGTGAGTGGATTTAGTGCTTTATCCAGACTGCAGGCCTTGGAGGGAAGAAATTAACTTGGCTGGAGAAGAAAAGTCATATAGCTTGATGTAAAAATTTGTGCCAGTATCGAAATTTGGAGTGAGGATTTTAAGGGTTTGGGGTAAAGGGCAATTTCCACCTAACAGGTCTGGATAAAACATTGAGTGGATTTTATCATCGAATGTCACAAGAACGCTATTTTGATCCTAATTAATAAATAGTGATAGTTCTGATGCAGTCTGATTCAAAGGCTATCTCGGAAATCTAGGTTATTGAATGTGGAGAGCTGCCTCAGTGGCTTCCACGCAAGATCATATGCCACTTATCCTCCTAAACCACTTTAACCCCTTTAGTGTCGAATTAAATTTTACAAGCTGTCACCAATTTGGGGAATTAATTTTGGGTAAAAGCGTTCGTATGAAAATGTGAACATATAAGTTTTAAATTTACTATATGTCAGCTATATAGAAGCTAGAGAAATGAGGTTTGCACCGTTGTTTAGCATTTTTTTGTTTTTTTCTAACGATCCGTGCAAAAAAAGAAATTGTGTGGGTAGGGTCCACCGCACAGCCAAAAATAGGACACCCACCCCAACATTTTGCTCAAATTTTGTTCAAAGCTCAATATCAAATTTTTTCAGCGGTGACCCGGTTTTGAGGAGCGGCAAAGTTGTAGGCTGGGTGTATTTGGAACAGAATAGTTCAAAAATCGTTTGAAGATCGGACCCAATTTGGCGTAATTATGATTTTCAAACCCTAGAAGTGGCACTTTTTCAACTAGAAGTGGCACTTTTCCAATTTCAAAAAGCCAGGCTTCGGTCAAATAAGACCTATTTTCTTCTTTATAGTCTATAAAACTAGCTAAAGGCAGAGATTATATCTCTCATTACAGTCCCGACAAATATTGGGATTGATTTTGAGTAATTTGGCAAAGAAAATGACGACTTTAGAATAGGGTTTCACGACTATAGTATTTTCAACACCTACGCTGCGATTTCCGCGCCCGACTATTTCGGGCTTGACACTAAAGGGTTAAATAGCTTTGGGCCTGGTATTTTGGCATTTTGAAACGAAAAGCGCCATCTACTGAATATTTTACAGGTAAGTACTGTTGAATTATTGCCAATTATTGGTACACGAATTATGACTAAAGAATCGCTAACTTAATTATTATTAATTACTAACTAATATCGATCACTGAAAACGATCAACTCTATGGTAAATTAATGATTTCTATATAGGGACGCTTCACAGTTTAGTCGCTAGAGTGTTGTACCATAGCATTTTACTATAGATTAAAAGAAGAACACGCGGCAATATACGCTGAAAAATGAAACACACAGGTAAGATTAAAATTCCTCCACAGTTTTAATTCATTTCATCACTCTTCTGAATGTTTGTATATCTATAGTCTACTGTAGCACTAGTCCTTGCATTGTGCAATTTCAAACAGGCCATGTTGGCCCACCCAATATTTGGCTTGTGGCGCCCTCCATGGTATTCAGTAGAATTCAGATTCTTCCTATCTCGTCAACTGAATGTGTGCGGGGGAATGAATATAAATGTTACACCAATTAGAAATGAATTCAGTGTTCATACATTTTCATCTCTTGTTTTCGAAAAAGGTTTTAATGGGCCTCCAACCAGTGCAGGGCTCCACCGTGAATGAGCCATAAATGTGCCCCCAATTGAGAGCCTGCCCCCAGTGCCCCCAGTTGGGACCCTATCTTAATGCTCTTGTTTTCAACAAATGGTTGGCCCCCATGATTAAGTTGCCCCCCAACGGCCCCCACTTGCCAAATCCTAGAGCCGCCACTGCCTCCAACAACACCGTTCAATCCTGCCAGTCATGTTAAAAATGGATAGGTATGCGATGGGCGACATGCTGCCTCAGATGCACCAACTGGCAACAATACTGACAAGACATCTGCGTCATCTCCTGCCTGCTCTGCATTAATGTTAAATGATAGTTGCTTGAATTTAGTTGCAGATTTTCAATTGTTGCAACTTGCAGTTGTGCCAGTAGACCTACCTTTATGGCTTAATTAAGTAGGCTCTAAATTTCTTCTCAAAATTAAGCCTGTCAATGAATCGAGTCTAGCATCCACTAAAAAAATTCAGATCCACCTGAATCATTTACATGGAACTATATTGCGTCAGAAATCATCTAATTTGCAAGATCGGAATATACATGAATGTCTCAAGAAACTGAAATGAAACTGAAGAGAGACTTTGATGTAATACTTTAATTTAAAGTTTAAAAACTAAAGCTGGTTCAAATTTTAGCAGGTGAAAATAGTTTATCTTTTTCTAAATGTTTGCATTTGCTTTCAGATAGTCCGATTCTTCGGCGTTACAGATTTCTGTGAAACATATGATACTGTCTAAAGAAAAACATAGTTGACATGTAATAAAACATGAATTTTATCAGCCATCGTCAGACAATTTCACCGTTGAATAACGTATCATGTTAATCGAAATCTTCTGAGTTAATTTTAAATTATTAATTACTGCGCTGTATAAGAAGTTCTTGAACCTAACCAATGGATGAAAGTTAATCTTGAGAAAGTAAAATGTCGACCATCGTCGGCAAATGTTCTAAACTAAATTAAAGACGTGTTTTATATCAAATAGTCACGAATACATTCAGATGACGAGAGATAAAGTAGAATCAGTGTTGGAGTTGTGAAATTTGAGTTGGGGGTTGGGGGGACGGGGTGGGGTTGAGGACTGAAATTCAATGAACGACAGATAGGCCTACTGCATGTATCCGACATGCGATTTTTGGGAGGGTTGCAAAGTTAGCTTCGAGGGGGGTTCAACCTTCCACCCCCCTTCCCCGGCAACTCCAACACTGAGTAGAATAATAGACAATTGCACACTTTCATTTTAATCGCATAAATAATGTATTCGTCTCGTTGTATTATGCTAATATAGCCTAAATAGCATAAACAGAACTCACAATAAACTGCATCCATCCAACACAGATGTTGCTGTAGTCATCATCACAGGAGCCAAGTTAGCAGAACATGCACGCTAGTCCTTGTCAATACGTTTCACAAGATACAGATCTATCGCCTGAGTGAAACATTACAGTTTTTAGCAAGGCTCGATCATACGTATTATATTTTTTGTATCATACGCACGTATTTTAACGTATGACTCTTTATCATACGCGCTATCATACGGGAGCAAAATACCTTAAGCCTACATAGCCGTGAAATTGCGTCAATATTGTATGCCGCAGTCTGTTAACCATTTACCTGCACAAAGAAATTAAAAGGGGAACAAGTGTTAACGAAGTGAATTCTGGAATCAGTTACAGTGACGTGGCGTGACGTCGCAATTGATATTGCTCGCTAAGTAGGCCTAAGCAAATGATAAGTAACATAGCAGACTTATAAAATATGCGTAACATACGCGTATTTTTTTTTTTATTCATACACACATATTTTAACGTATTTTATTTTGTCATACACGTATGATCGAGCTTTGGTTTTTAGTCAGGTGTGTGGCAATGCTATTTCTTTTAGAATAGCATAAGAAAAACAGCAAGAACCCTGCAACCGGAGAGGAATTCTTGGCGAATCATTATCCAGATCAATTGAGATTTTGCTTCGCAGACTGATGTTCCGTGTCATAAAGAAAATCCTGGGAGGTGATTTTGAGTTCAAAATAATAAAAAAGGAACTTTAGTAGCTCGTTTGTGAAAGAATACCGATAAAAATTGGTAAAATGTATATATATATATATAATATGTATATATGTGTGTGTGTGTGTGTGTGTGTGTGTCCACTATAATGAGACACTATATATATAAAGTATATATATATATATATATACTTAAAGTGCTTAAAATACTGTCTTAATTATTACTTATAGCCATTAAGCCATTAACCAGTGACGTCTCTAGGAAAGTCTATGGGTGCGGTGGTGCGGGCCGCACCGGGGGACACCAAATTGAGAAATCGGAAATTTTCAAATTGCATAAAACAGAGTGAAGAGGCAGATGAACTGACCAGGTGTCCGAAGTCATCAAATCTGTAAAAATTCAAAATGCGAAAGTTGATTTGAGAGAAGTGTACCTAGGATTCTCCCCTTATGGGGGCAAAGCTGAAGACCTTAGTTCTGACATTCTTCAAAATATAGAAACTGATGGACTTGACTTAATGATGTTCATAGCTCAAGTCAAGTCATTGCGTCATCGTCGCTTAGCGACGGTTGGCTACAAGTATGGGCCAGTGTCCTCGATCGCGATCTGTCTTGTGCTGTGCGTAGTAGGCCTAGACAGTCTCCAGAAAGGCCAGTCACAATGGGAAAGTTGATTTGAGTGAAGTGTTTCTAGGATTTTCCTCTTAAGGGGGGAAAATCTGAAGACTTTATTGTTACTGGTCACTGCATAACTGAAGGTTGCGATAATGCTGCCACTATGTCTGGAATCAGTGGAGGTATTCAGGCCATTCTGAAAAGAAACAATACGAAGGCTGTGTAATGGAATGTAGATCATTCTTTTACTATGTGTGGTCAACATTCCTTTGGTGAAAATTTTTCACGTTGGCCATTTTTGGTACTCAGGGTAACGATAAGGCTGCCACCAACGATCAAAATATTTGAAAAGGTCTTCAATTATTAGCTCAATGGAAAATACTGTATGCAAATAATTACCGTCAGTCACAGCCATCAACTGCAGCAGAAGAATGACCACAATGAGAATCATCGTTAAGAGTTGAACGAGTCCTTTCGCCATTTTTATAGATCACCGTTCGACCAACTGATGGACGGAGATGCTCAGCGTAAATCGTCAATGATTCCACCGATCTCAACGATATCTTTTATAGATAAAAATGTCACGGCGTCTTCCAACGATTTCAACAGATATTGATGTCTACGAAATCAGTTTGCATTAATTTCAATATTTTATCCATAAGGAAACACTGCACATTGCAATAAATCAAAACTCTTCGCTTAGTTAATGACTTCATGCACTTAAATATCAACAACTGCAGAAGCAGAAGTATAAATGAAAAAGAAACATCTGGAAGCATAATTAAATACGTGAACCGATCATAAATTAAGAATATTTCAACGTACAGTATAAAATATGGTAATATTGTTTTTGTTAAGATCACGTTGAGTATTGCATTAATTTAATAGGAAGAAAGAGACATCTGGTGATGTTTAATGCGAATATTCTATTTTGACGATTTTAGAAGTTTTAAAGTATTGTTATTTCAGCATGTCTCGAGCAAAGAGCATATTTGAATTCAAACCATTTTACAGCATATGAGTTTAAAGATATTTTGAACATATTTAACAAAACAATAACTTTGAGTCACATTATAAATGAAAATAGGCCTAGATGTGTTTTGGAAGCAGAAGGTACAGTAAGTATATATAATCGATTATTTTAAACTAATTTCATCAGTTAATTAATTAATTAATTAATCAATCAATCATTAGCTGTTTGAACTCTGTGGCGAAGTGCGTTATGGATAACACGTAACATGTAATACTGATAAATATATTAGGCTACATTTAGAACAAAATTGCGTTTATGTGATATTTACCGTCATATAGTCTTTGTATAAAGGCACAATTAATTATCAGAGAGGCAGAAGAATCAGTAAACCCAAAACACTGGGGGTCGAGCAAGGAGAGTTCAACAAGTCGAAAATTTAACAATTCACTCCATGAAGGCCCGTAACTAGGCCGGGGATGCCGGGCGATGCCCCAGGCATTCGAGTGTACAGGGCCTAAGAGGGTACGGGACCGCCTTGACATATTGGGAAAATATTGTGCAGTGTTTATTCAAACCCCTGAGTCTGCTGGTTAAAACCAATTTACCAACGTTTAACACGGAAATAATTATTGCTGCAAACGGAAACAATAGAATTTTACTATTTACTTTAAAATTCTATTGATTCCGTTTGCATTAATGCAAACAGCGCGTAACCATCTACATACATACATTACATACATACATACATTACACATACATTACATACATACATACATACATACATACATACATACATACATACATACATACATACATACATACATACATAAAGTTCATTTACTAGGCGCAATTATTGCAAATGCGCCTCGGTTGCCAGGCCAAACATATATTTAACAATTCACTCCATGAAACTAGTAACTAGGCCGGGGCTGCCGGGGCGACGCCCCAGGCCTTCGAGTGTACAGGGCCTAAGAGGGTACGGGTATGTTTTAAGTCGAGCGAGAAAAATGTCACGGTTGAAAATTCCATCTCTGAGAGGAGGCGGAAGCTGATTCCAGAGTGATGGACCGATTGATCACCCTGAACGCACGCTCTCCCATTCTGGTACGAGTGCGTGGCACGGATAATGTCCTGGTGGAATTGGAACGTGTGACCATCGTTCGAGTGAGGGCTGTATCAGATAGCAGTTTACAGTCTCGAATAAGATACTGCGGAGCTTCTTTTCTGAGACATCTGTCGACTAGCGAAAGCAGCTTGTACGATATTCGCTTATGTACCGGCAACCAGTGGAGTTGTTGCAGAACAGAGGTGATGTGTTGCCGCCTAGAGGTCCGCGTGATGAGTCGTGCAGCGGCATTCTGAACAAGTTGGAGTCTGTATATTTGGTTTCTGGCCGTACATGCAAGTAGGATATTACAGTAATCGAGACGAGATGCTATGAATGCATGGAAGAAGACTTGCACTGATTCCTGCGACAGAGAGTCGATCACTACCCGTAATTGTCGAAGCTGGTAGAAACATCCTGACACTATTTTACTAATGTGGTTCGCCATCGTAAGATTTTCATCGATAATAACTCCCAAGGTCTTTAACTTGCTCGGATCTTTTGATAACATTATTCCAAAGTTTAAGTGCTACTGAATCTGCCTTGGCCGTTTGTTTATGATTACCAAGAATGATAAATTCTGTTTTTCCGGATTAAGCTTTAGCCGGCTGCTTCTCAGCCAGGAATCAATTTCCTGAATACAGCTCGCAAGTATCTGTAGAACCTCCGGCAAGTCGGCAGGACGACAACTGCGATAAAGCTGAATATCATCAGAATAGAAGTGGAACGTAATTAAGATGATATTTGCAAATGACTTCCCGAAGCATAGCCATACACGCACTGCGGTCTATAGGCCTATAGGCAAACATATACATTGAAGGACCAGTTTCAAGTCCTTTGTCCTGGTCCTGGCCTTGAGGGTTGAGTCCTTGGTCCTGGTCCTGGTCTTGAGGGTTGAGTCCTTGGTCCTGGTCCTGGTCCTGGTCTTGAGAGTTGAGTCCTTGAATTGTCCTTGAAATCAGTCATGGGCATATAAAAGCTAGGTTATATAAATGGTGTGTGGCATTTCATACAAATAATATTAAAAGTTAGGGTAAAGTAATGTGCATTAAACCATGCATATAATCCAATGTCCCCTCCCACTGTTCGCCATGTTCCGCCCTAATGTTTCCCTCTAATGTTCACCCACTGCTCCATGTTACAAATCGCACCCTGCAGAGAAGAAAACTGATATTCTGATAATGATCAAAAATCAAGCCTTAATTTTGTTTTGCAGATTTTGCCATTTATTATATATTCGTCATCTCAACGCAGTATTAGAAAATATATTAATGTTGTTAGCCGTTGCGCTTATTAAAGTGTAATTGATCCACCAGATAGCACTGAAACAAGCGAAGACTGTTGTCCAGTTGAAAAGTTCTATGAATTAATCTATTAGAGTAATTAGACCATCACCACATCAGAGGCGTAGCGAAGGGGACAAAGAGGGCATATGCCCCCGTGCGGCGAGGTGAGGGGCGCCAAAATCGGGATTTTGGGGTAAGTCAGTTAAGTACATAATAAATAAGACGAAACATGAGAGGCGACTTTTTTTGCTCGTCAGGAGTATAAGGAGAGGGGTGCCGTAGAGAGTTGAGGGTCACCGAGAGAACGATGTGACGACCTTTTTTGCTCGTCAACAGTGTTGGGGGCGCCAACAGTACACTTTGCCCCCGGGCGGCGGATACCCTCTCTACGCCTCTGCACGACATCAAAGAGTTATTCATAAGCAAGTTCCAATAGAACCTCATTGATGCACAAAGCCTTTCATAAATGGATAAAATACAGTAGGCTAATCGACACCTCAAAGCTTATGCACCCGGAGGCAGCGAAGCTTGATCGTTCTTGGCCACTTCCAAGCATGTTTTCAATGGACCACCCCACAGTATACTTCTGCCGTCATTGACTCCGTTGAAGTACTTTAAGGCGCCTGAGTAGCATTCGTTGTAAGATATTTTCTTGTCGTTGTTGACGTCCAGAGCCGTAAACGAGGCGTTGACTGCTTGCAGGATGCCAAGTGCTTTGTACATGGCGCTGAACTCGCGATAGGTCAAGGTCAGTGTATCATCCCCTTCGCACTGGAACACCGTGTGAAGAAAGTAGATCAGGTAGGCAATGTCGCCCTCGAGGTCAGCGCCGCCTCTGCGATCTCGCATATTCAATATAAACTGTTTCAACGACACCGGGCCTGTTTTAAGATACTCGGCCAGACTTCTGTCGGTCAGAGGAAATAGTTCCGCAAACTAGGAAGCAACATTCACAAAGCCAATGATAAAACCGGCAAACTTATTGGCTCTCGATTAGTTTAGTTTAAAATTTAAAATTGCAAGCATTCACACTTCTGTTACAGAGCTGATAAGCCAGCAATTTAACTTAAAAGTTTTGGGAAATTGGACAATATTATATTCATTTTCAACAACGTACTTTTCGATCATGAATGAGGGCTGTCTGCAAGGTCCGCCGACAAAACATCAAGGCCCCTGTGAACAGTGGCGGCTTCACAGGAGGACCCGGGGGGGGCGTGCCTTCTATTGAGTGCCTGCCCCCCCAGTGGCTCCCCTGTTGGGACCCTATTCTTAACGCTACATACATAACAACAAATGGTTGCCCCCATGATTATAAATTGCCACCCCAACGCCCCCCTCTTGCCAAATCCTGGAGCCGCCACTGCCTGTGAAGAATAGGTAGGATACAAATAAGGACTTTTTTGTTTATCAAGACCTTTGGGTCTGATGTCATCCATGTGTCCCTGTGTTGTATTCAACTTTACATGTAGGCCTACAAGTAAAGGGCGCGCAATGCCTTGGCCATCGCAGGCGCTCACAACATAGCCACGCCACTCATCTTATTCGATTACAAGAGTTGTAAGACCGTTCAGTCATAAATATTGTATAAGGTAAGTCCTTACAAATCGCCGGGACCCTTGACATTTGCCCCCCCCCTGCTCCCTCTATCGACGGGAGTGCCTGCAATCTGCTTTATCCTTAAAAAGTATGAATTATTATGTCACAGTGGCGTAACGTGGGGGGCGGGGGGAGGCACTTTGTTGAGGAGGGCCCCGAAGAGGAGTCAGGGTTATGTTAGGGTTAACCTAATTTAACCCTAGAAATGAAGTGACAACTTTTTTTGCTCGTCAGCTCGAAAAAAGATGCCCCGGGCCCCAAAAGTCACGCTACGCCACTGTTTGTCATTGAGGACCGTGCCATTATTTACCTTTGAAATAGTCACGAAAAATCCTATTTAATTTCTACCCAGACGACGGACCCCAATATTGTCACGTTCCGTTAGGGCCTATAGCTGGATACAAATGATTGAAGTTCGCGAACATTAATTTGCCACTTTGACCACATAATGAAAAAAAAACAGAAAGACGCCAGGGAAGAACCATAAATGACCGGACTATAGCAGAAGGCACAAGTAAGCACAGAAGAGTACACGCAGAAACAGATTCGTTAGATAGCATCGCAATTTGGGGTGGTCTTTTAGAATCCGGCGTTCTAAAGGGAGTACCGGTCGGAAGTCACTTATTCCTTTATTAACACAGCCAACCGTTGAATATGCACAATGGCGTATGACGTGACATGTATTCTATGAACATTTTGACGTGGATCAAATTTCGTATTGAATTGCTTACTTTCTCTAATATGAGAAGCTG
Source organism: Metaphire vulgaris (assembly GCA_018105865.1). NCBI lineage: Eukaryota > Metazoa > Annelida > Clitellata > Crassiclitellata > Megascolecidae > Metaphire > Metaphire vulgaris. Next base: position 12,998,883 of record CM030849.1, read on the forward strand.
TCCTTTAAGCGAGATACAACCACTTGTCTGAAATCGAAGAAAAAGGATAGCGAAATCGTCGGCTTCTAGCTGTAGATTTCCATTTATGTCGAGTAGGGAAAAGTAAGTGCAGACGTCGTTGTCAATCGCATCTGCCTTGGTGCCGACTGAGGTCAGCAGGACAAAGCACAACGTCAACAGCACTGCAGGACAACAAGGCGCCATCCTGTCACAGAGCCAAGACAAACGTATTCTACACTGTAGTTACAAGGCATTGATCTGTATTAACACCAATACAACAATCATTAGCCTTACTGCTACAACAATAGCAGCAATAATAAGAACAATAATTACAATGACAACAACAACAAATACTACTACTACTACTACTACTACTACTACTACTACTACTACTACTACTACTACTACTACTGCTACTGCTAAGACTACTACTACTACTACTACTACTGCTACTACTACTGCTACCACCACCACCACCACCACCACCACCACCACTGCACACCACCACTACTACTACTACTACTACTACTACTACTACCACCTACCACCACCACCACCACCACTACTACTACTACTACTACTACTACTACTACTACTACTACTACTACTACTACTACTACTACTACTACTACTACTACTACTACTACTACTACTAATAATAATAATAATAATAATAATAATAATAATAATAATAATAATAATAATAATAATAATAATAATTAGGCCTAAGCTTAATAACTTTTAAAACTTCGAAAGGTTCTACTTTCCCATTCTTTTCATTATGGATTCTGGTCAAAATTTTAAAGCAGTGCATGAACTTATATGAGCAGATAGTTAAATGCACTTCCAAACAATTCCAGCCAGCTACTGAGCATCAAGACTCTATAGTATTAAGACAGTTCGATTCTTACTTGAACGACAGAATCGTCGGTTAAGTCTTGAATTCCTCCAAAGGACCGTCGGTAGAATTCCGTCTTTCTTCTGAAGAAGCAGCTGGGGAATTTTCAAATCCAGGTCGTGAAACGTAGATATATAGGCCTAAAGAAGTTTTGAAGAGAGCGTATGACGATCATAGTCACGTGTTCGTCGGGAATTAAGAGACAACAATGACCAGTGGCGTAGCCATGTGGGGTTTGGAGGTTAAAACCCCCTCTTGGTTGCCCGACCAAAAATCTGTTTTATTGCGTATTATTGTTCTGTGGGTGGAGGGGAAATCGAAAATCGGGTTTAAAATAGAAAAAAGACAAACGAGAAGCAAAGAAAAATATAAATATAGGTGCACGCGCTTACATAGCGATAGTATAACTAACATTATCAAGCAAAATAATAGGCGGTACACCTTTTCTTGCTTGTTAGGCTTTTCGAAGAGGGGACTAAAAATGGTTATAACCAGTGTGGTTTCAGTTACTGATTAATTATTTTTCAGTTACAGTTACAGATAAAGTTATTGAAATTATTTTCCAGTTAGGCTATAGTTACAGTTAAAGTTATTGTCATTTTCAGTTACAGTTTCAGTTACAGTTAATTATTTTTAAGTTATTTTCAGTTAATCATCATTGAATGAATGGCATTTCTTTTTTTCTCGGTTTTCAGTTCAATCAATCAATCAATCAATTTTTATTTCTCAAGATTATACAGGTTAAACATACAAAACTAAATCATTTCTTACTATGTAACAAAAATAACATCATAACATGTAAAAATATATAATTCATTTGATAAATGGGTTGGCCAAAGGGTATAAAACCCTAAGGACGAACACATTAATGAAAAAGTTTGATACTTTTCTTAATAAGCAATAACTCTATTATCTCTAACTGATTGAAAACTATACTTATATATCCATATTTTCACATGCATGTCCGTCAAAACATGATATAAATAATTTCGGAAGATCGAGAGTTTCTATGTGTTCAATCGAAGATCTTTTAAAGTGGTGTTTGACTTCTTAAGTTTGTCATTATTCAGTTATTTTTACTATTTCAGTTATTTATTTTTCAGTAACAGTAACAGTTATTGTAGCTGTAAAATACCAATAACTGTTATTGGTATTTTTCAGTTATAATTACAGCTACAGTTAACTGATTTGTTATTTTTCAATTAAATGATATTTCAGTTACAGTTGCAGTTAACGTAAACGACACTGGTCACAACCATCTCCCTTCGGGAAAGCCTGGCTACGCCACTGACAAAGACAGTCGTGACGCTTGCAATTGACGTTATCAACTCCTCTCCAAATTACCTGGATTTTCCCTTTAAACGCAGCCATTAGTGCGTTCACGAAAATTTACTGTTTTCTTGCTTTGATCGTTCTGCGTTTTTGATTTCTGACAATGATAAAGGGTAAGCGATGTTTTTGAGAAACAGCTATGGCGCTGTGCGCGAATAAGCTGACAATATTCTCTGCGCAACAATTCAATGGCGGTCTGATGGAGTGAGTGCAAAGACATGCATTGTAATCGAATGAATTGTTGAAAGGAGCATGATTCACAGTCTACAGTATGCCTAGTCAGTAATAACCGTGCTTGTGGAGAATTCTTAGAAAACACGCACGGCTGATACCGACTGTGTATCAACAGCATTTGTCGTAGGCTAATCGAATTCTCTGGAACAGGGTCGAAGTACAATAGCCCAGTGTTTTATACAGGCCTGTTAGGAGGGGAGATTTTCCCCAAAAACCTCAAAATCACCCCGCCCCCCCCAAAAAAAATCCAGCACTTACACAAATTTTGCATTGAACTGTGTCTTTTCCCCTCCAACCAAGTCGATTTTCCCAGCCGAAAGCCTCAATCCCCCAAAGTTCTGGAGTCTGGATAAAAGACTGCAGGTAGGCCCTAGTCAAAATGCTGAAAACAACATGGAAATATAATATATATATATATATATATATATATATATATATATATATATATATATAGCAAAATTTCCAAAAATGAGGTCAAAAATTTTCTGAATTAAATTTGAGCAAATAACTGTACAAAAATAATGCAATCTCAAATCAGTTTCGTGTTGTTTAGACTTCAAACACGACATCGAACAGTCTTCGTCCTAATGACGCTGTTACCGGATTCGGCGAGCAATATCCTACTGAATACTGATGACACATATTTATTGCTTTTTTAAAAGTCTAGTGCCAAGGAATATGATTGATGCGTATCTTAAAATTCATTTCAGTTGCACCAGTGGTGGTTCCAAGAACTCTTGGTGGAGGGTGCAATGAATTTATAGGAAGTTGGTTGGGATGCAATGAATTTCTAGAAAGATCTCGCCAAAATTGTCGAATGAATTATATGTAGCCTCAACTGTTTAGAAGAAATCTGTAGATTTGATTTATAAAATATAATGTTCAGAATTGACAATGTATAAAAGCCATTTTAGCCTTGTTGTAAAAAGTCATAGTGCAAAATAGAGTTTTCTATTGCTGGAAGCGAATTTGTCGATGACATTGTCTATGGATATGTCCATTCTTTGTGGATATACATGAAGGCCAATCCGTTTAGACGACCATCTTTCATTGAAGACGCATTTTTGGTGGGCCGGTGGAGGAGGGTGCATCTCCAGTCATCCCCAACGTGGAACCGCTCCATCACCCATAAAAACACCTCCAGCAAGATAGAACATCGAAGTGGGCAACAACGTCAAACGCCTAGATTCTGCGATTTGCAAAGAACACCAAGGCCTTGAGAATTTTGCACTGTGTGCATGTAAAAAGGGAAGCTGGGCTACTTCGGACATGTGTTGAGTAAAGATGGGGATTGTCTTGAGAAGGAGATCATGGGCGTATTTAGAAAGGCTCAGAGGGGTATGCTGAGATTGAAGTTCGAAAAATAAACGTGGTGACAAGCAAAAAAAGGTTATCGCCCTTCTAAAACCTGGTGACAAGAAAAAAAAGACCAAAGGGGTACGCTATGGCTCAGTAGCGTACCCCCTAAACATGCCACTGAAGGAGATCGTGCATATCAAGCCACGAGAACAACTAATGATAGACAGCTGAACGACCAACCCTCGGCCGAGGATGGTTAAGGAAGAAGAAACTTTATGATTTCGTTCGCAATTTATCTAGCACCAATCGCATTTTGATCATAGTTTTTTACTTCACTTTGAAATCTTCAAAATGGGACGTGGAGCAGACATCAATGCTTTCCTATTTATCTATCTATGGTCCCAGTCTGAAATGTTATCACAATACCATGAGTCTGGTTGCTAACCATTGAGCTTCTATAGGACGAGATACAGAGTGCAGTATTTAACTAGGATTAGAGAATTAATCAGAAAGCGCCATTTAAGACGAATATATCTCCATATATGAAACGCTTATATAGGGGTATCCAGTGTTTACCAACAAAGTCCGGTTGCTCCGCCCACTGGTGGGCAGATACCATAGAAACCATTGTTGTCTATTAATAGACGCCAATGGCAGAAGCAGATTTCTTGCTGGTGGGTATAGATCAGTGACCATAGAGATTGTTCTGGATACTCCTATATAGGTAGCCTATATTATAATATCATCTCATCATCTTGCGTAGTCAACGGAAAGTCCTTGCGTTGCCTCTGAACCGTGACCACGAAGAATGGCATGACGTCACAGCGTGACGGGAGGGGTGTTGTTGCTTAGGTAATAGAATGAAGTCATACAGAAGAGAGTGGAATTTTAAGCAAGTTAGGCTGTTGAGACCGACAATTAGTAAGCATAACATGCTTTTTTGAAAAAATCAGAGCTGGCGTCAATTCGAGCGTTTGGTCTTGTCAGCTTTTGTGTTCTAGCTTTGAATGCATGAGTAAGATATTTTGAAGCAAATCTGTTCAACAAACATTTAATCATAGCTCCATAAAAAGGGCGCAAATGAAAACAAACAGACAGACATACATACTCGCACACAGACATGCAGACAGACAGACAGACAGACCAGACAGAGGTATTGAAACAGAAGCAGAAGAATAATTACTCATAAGTTAATCTTTAGAACCAATGTGATCTTTACATGTCTCGTATAAAATCTCAGATTTGCTAGAATAAGCAGATCTGAGATCCAGAGGCGTACTGGGTTTTCAAATGGGTCCCAGAGTATTTCAGACCACAGTGGTCCATCGGTCAGAGTTGCAGCATAACTGCTCAATTCAATCAATATTATTATAAAGCTGTGACCTAAATTTTGATATGTTTAGTTAGACAAAATGCATGTGAAAAGTTTCCTAAAACAGTACTATTTTACATAGGCCCGATGTGGCTTAAGGGCCCCATAAAATGTATTTATGCTGAAGGGGCCATGGGAATTTCCCGTGTCACTATAGGACCAGAATGCCGCCTCTGGGTCCAACAATGATTTAGAAAATAATCTAATCTTCAACTTTTGCAGATAGGATGGATTTGATTAATTTTGAATGACTCATGTTGCACATTACAAATGTTCACAGTAAAATTTTGCACCATGGTGTCATTACAAATGCATTTAGTTATTTACTGTCGGCCTATAAAGTAAAAAGTAAACTCCTTCCCGAGCACTCAAGGCTAACATCAAGGCTCTAAGGGCGGCGCTGATCTCCGTTACCAAGGCCCTCAGCCAGGCGACTGGTGCAAGTTACATGATACGAGGCCAGTGTTCTCACGCAACGCGCCTGTTTTCTCCACGGATTAATCCGCTACTCAGTTGCAGTGGCGTTGCTAGAGGGCGCGGGGGTGCGGAACGCACCGGGTGATACCACGCAGAGGGGTGACACCAAACTGAGAAATTGAAAATGTTCAAATTGTAAAGAAACACAAACAGACAGAGCTCGTTCTACTCGGGTTTCATAGCCAGGGGCGTAGCTACATTGGAGCAATTGCTCCAGTCGGACCGCGCAGGGTCACTTGTACAAATCGTGCAAAACCGATGAGAAAATTTTTGGGGTGGCGTGGGAGGTAAGTAAGTAAGCAAAGTAAAATCTCGTGGATTTCTATAGCGCCTTGGAAAGCAGCACAACAGTAGCTGCTTATTCCTAAGCGCTCAGCTTCTCTTAAAATAGCTATGGGAAGTAGGCCAGGTACTGTTTATGCAGTACGAAGTACCGTTTCAAATCACATCTCTTGAGCGAAGCAGGTATTGTAATGAAATCGTTTGAAAATATTCATTATGAAAAATTATTATAGGCTAGTTGAGACTATAATCAGAAACGTTTCCTAATCCTTTTTCAAAAAATGAAGTATTATAATAATAAGTGTAAAATACGCTCAACTTACGTGACGGAACATTTCTGGAGACCTCGTCGTCACGCATCGTCACAAATGTTTGAGCCCCCTTCCCCTAAGTGCGTGACGTTATTTATGGACAGCCCCTTAGTTCTCCTAGTGGGTTCTGCGGTGGGGCCCTAGTAGCCCGCCCAAATTTACAGTAAGATAATACAAAGCCTCAAAACATGTGCAGACTATACGACATCTATTCGGCGATCTTCTCGTGTATTCATTGCATGCATGTAGAACTTGACGACAAAGATGGCGAAACAGTTTCGCACCCAGGATCTTATCCTGGTCACGCTAGTGTTTGTTTCCTACGTAACTATGTCCGTTGATTTAATGATACCGACAGACGCATATACGAACTTAGATTAATATTGTTCAATTTGCGAATATTGACGAATATTCGCGACAAAAATGTAGATAGGGAAGTTGTTTAAAATTATTCATTCACTAGAGTCTCTACATATTACAGTGTATTCGAAAATTTCTTTTAAGAAGTTCTGATGATGTTTTTAAAAGGTATGCACTTTTATCAGTTCAGGTACACTCTCTAACAAACTTCAATTGACCAGGTAATCATCAGTCTCAACGTAAAATCGGCAAAATCATTTAAGGTTTGTTTTTCTAAACCAGATGACTGAAGAAATCTATAAGTCAAGTGAAATTATTTGTTTTCTTAATTCCCTAAACCAAATAGAATTTCCACTCATTCGATAGATGGCGAGATTATCAATCATCAATTATATATAACAGTGTTTCCCAAACGGTGGGTCGCGACCACAAAGTGGGTCGCAGGCAGGGCCGGATTAAGGTCGAGTGGGCCTGAGGCTGAGAAGTAAAAAAAGGTCGTCGCTTCCATAAAAGTCACAAAAGTCGCAAAAAGTCACAAAAGCCAGACCCTAAGAATGACGTCACTTCGCGCAACATGCCCCCCATTTTTCTCATGTCAAACTTGACGTTTCAAATCACATTTTTTTAACGAAGCAGGTATTGCAATGAAATCGTTTGAAACTATCCATTATGATAAATTATTATAGTTGAGACTATAATATTCAGATATGTTTTCTAATTCTTTTTTAAAAAATGAAGTATTATAATTATAAGCGTAAAATACGCTCAACTTTGCGATAACATAACATTGCGTTATTAAGGATAAAATTTACTATTATGTGACGTCACATTTCTGGAGACCCATCGTCACGCATCGTCACAAATGTTTGAGCCCCTTTCCCTAAGTGCGTGACGTTATTTATGGACTGCCCCTTAGTTCTCTCTAGTGGGATCTGCGGTTGGGCCCTAGTCACCCGCCCAAATTTACAGTAAGATAATACAAAGCCTCAAAACATGTGCAGACTATACGACAGATGTTTGTCAATCCTCCCAGTGTAAAAGTATAGAATTTTACGACAAAGATGGCAAAACAGTCTCGCACCCAGACCATATCCGTGTTTGCGCTAGCGTTTGTTTCCTACGTAAGTTACGTAACTATGTCCGTTGATTTAATCATTCCAACAGACGCATATACGAACTTAGATCTTTCTAGACTCACCGATCATCTTTCAAATAACTCACTATATAACACTCATCAATCTGCCTATACTAAACATCACTCTACAGAAACTCACCTGGCCTACATTTACGACAGACTCTTAACTGCTATCGGTCTTAGACAAGTCACTGGTCTTTGCCTCCTCGACCTTTCTGATGCTGTTTCACAATATTCTACTCGAGCGACTCTTCCTCTGGTTCAGGCATATCCGACAAAGCTCATCACTGGTTCAAATCTTACCTCAAGATCCCTTCAGTTTCGTGTCTCAAACAAACCTCATCATCTCATCAGCGTAAAGTTCGGTTTTTCTAAGGATCAGATCCTAGGAAGAAATTGTTAAGTCTCTATACCACACCACTATCATCCTTAATCAATTCCCTCAACTTGAATCACCAACTCTTCCGACGTCATTCAGTTATTCCTGCGATTTTATCCATCCTCATTTGACATCAATTACTGTGTTTGAATCAGCATTCTCGTCTATTTCGTCATGGATGTCATCTAACCTCCTTGCTCTTAATCCATCCAAGACTGAATTTCTTTTAATAGGTCTACCCCAACAAGTTAACAAAATTGACAGTCCAAAAGCTAGTCCCGACTCCAGATACCACAATAACCCCTGCTCCAACAAAATCTTGGTTTCAAAATTGATTCATCCATAAATTTAGAATCACAGATCTCCCAACTATCGAAATCCTGCTATGCCCATATTCGTGATCTACGTCGCCTCCGTCCTTGCCTTGACACCAAAACTGCATCCACAATCGCCACTTCAATAGTCCATTCCAAACTGGATTACTGCAACTCCCTTTACTATAACCTCCCAAAAACCTCCATCAATAAATTACAATCAATTCAAAATGCACTTGCCCGAACAGTAACCAAATCACCAAAAGTTCTGCCATATTTCGCCCATATTGAAGTCACTACACTGGCTTAAAATATGCGAACGTATCAGTACAAGATAATAACGATTACTTACAGTTCACTTCATTCGTCAAAACCGGTTTGTTTGAGTAAACTCTTAACGCCTCAGCCTCCCCGTGACGATCATCATCTCATCTCACACTTTCACGCCCGTTAAATCAGTCATCACTCAAAATCTGAAACCGCGCTTTCTCATACGCCGCACCAGAACTTTGGAACTCAATTCCAGCCTCCCTCAAAGTAGCAAAACATGGTCAAACAATAAGCTCGAATCCTCATTTCCTTTAATTCCTTCACTGTCTCCTCAAACCTTCAGGTCTAAACTTAAAACCTTCCTATTCGAAAAGTCATTTCCCCATAGCAATAACAACCTGACCCGCCGCCTCATAGATACACTGACCTTTGCCCGGCCGACAAACCACCCTGGCTATAGCTATTTCAAGAAAGATTAAGCGCATAAGAATAAGCAGCTACTGCTGTGCTGCTTTAATCATTCCAAGTTTACGAGATTTTACTTTACTTTACTTTAGATTAATATTGTTCATTTTGCGAATATTGACGAATATTCGCGACAGAAATGTAAACTCTTAAAGATGAAACTTTATAATAATTTGTACAATATATTCGAAAATTTTATTTAAGAAGTTCTGATGATGTTTTTAAAAGGTATGCACTTTTATCAGTTCAGGTACACTCTCTAACAAACTTCAATTCACCAAATAATCATCAGTCTCAACGTAAAATTGGCAAAATCGCTAAACCAGATGACTGAACAAATCTATAAGTCAAGTGAAAGTATTTGTATTCTTCATTCGCTAAACCAAAAAGAATTTCCACTCATTCGATAGATGGCGAGACTATCAATCATCAATGAATCAATGATATATAACACTGTTTCCCAAACAACAGTGAGTCGCGCTCGCGACCACAAAGTGGGTCGCAGGCAGGGCCGGATTAAGGTCCGAGTGGGCCTGGGGCTGAGAAGTTTAAAAAGGTCGTCGCTTCCATAAAAGTCACAACAGTCGCAAAACGTCACAAGAGCCAAACCCTAAGAATGACGTCACAACGCGCAAACCCCTCCCCATTTTTCTCATGTCAAACTTGATGTTTCAAATCACATTTTTTGAATGAAGCAGGTATTGCAATGAAATCCTTTGAAAATATCCATTATGATAAATTAATATAGTTGAGACTATAATATTCAGAAATGTTTTCAAATTTTAAAAAATGAAGTATTATAATTATAATTGTAAAATACGCACAACTTTGCGATAACATAACATTGCGATATTAAGGATAATATTTACTATTATGTGACGTCACATTTCTGGAGACCCATCGTCACGCATCGTCACAAATGTTTGAGCCGCCTTTCCCTAAGTGCGTGACGTTATTTATGGACATCCCCTTGGTAGTAGTAGTAGTAGTAGTAGTAGTAGTAGTAGTAGTAGTAGCAGTGGTAGTAGTCGGCTCTAGGATTTGGAAAGCTCTGGGATTTGGAAAGGGGGGCGTTGGGGTGGCAACTTCTAATCATGGGGGCCAACCATTTGTTGTTTAATGTATGTAACATTAAGTATAGGGTCCCAACTGGGGAGGGGGCCACTGGGGGGGCCAGGCTCTCATTAGGGGGCATGGGCCCCCCTGTACCCTCGGTGGAGCCGCCACTGAGTAGTAGTAGTAGTAGTAGTAGTAGTAGTAGTAGTAGTAGTAGTAGTAGTAGTAGTAGTAGTAGTAGACTTCTTTAGCGCCATTGTAGTAGTACATCTGCACCAGTCGATGGTCGCTTCAGTGAATAATCGTAGTCGTGAATCATTGTCCGTGGTGAATCGAGGTTGTGATCCAAAGGTCACTCCGTACTTCCAGATTCCAGGTTAAGGCGGATATGCAGTCAGGAATAGATGTGTTTTAAGTCTAGACCTGAAGGTAGTAAGACGATCAGTTTGGCGGACCTGTACCGGCAGAGAATTCCAAAGTCTGGGTCCGGTAACAGAAAAAGCACATTTTCCAGTAGTAGTCCTGCTATAGGGTATGTAAATAGTAGTCGCATCAGATGACCTCGTTGAGTGCTGGTTGTCTTGAGCAGTCAGTAACGATCGGAGATACATTGGCTGATTTGTGTGGAGCGTCTTATGCACAATGAGACTTATCTTGAATTCAATTCTTTGTTTGACATGTAGCCAATGAAGTGATTTTAGGATCGGCGTGATGTGCTCATATTTGGCAGTTCCAGTGATAGCCCTGGCTAATGAATTTTGAATCCTTTGCAGGCGGTTTAATTAAGTCAGATTTTGAAATCCCAGTATACAGTGAATTGCAATAGTCGAGACGACTCGACACCAAAGCGTTGGCCAGAGGAATAAGTGCAGAGGATGGGATGAGGTGTCTAATCCTCCTTACATCTCGTATGTTATAGTGAGCAGAACGTCAGACGAAGGCAATGTGTTCTGAGAATGAGAGGTGATTATCAAAAATAACTCCAATATTTCGAGCAGACTGAGAGGGATGAATCAGTGAAGTGCCAAAGGAAAGACATGTTGATGACAAGTCAATCTTCTTAAGCTGAGGTGGTGTTCCTACCGGTAGAAATTGGGTTTTTCCTGGATTTAGGAGGAGTTTGTTTTTATTCATCCAAGTGTGTACAGAAGCCAGAATGCTTGACAGACGTTCCAGGAATGGTAAGGTAGATGGTTGGTCGAAACTCAGGAAAATTTGGGTATCGTCTGCGTACAAATGATAAGCATAATTTTGCATGGTGAGAAGGTGACTGAGAGGGGCAGTGTAGAGTGTAAAGAGAAGAGGTCCTAAAACAGGACTTTGAATTTTTGTGGGACACCGCAATCAAGCTTTCTAGATTCTGACATGCAGTTCTTGACACACACAGATTGCATACGATTTTGAAGATAAGACTTGAACCAATTTAGTGCAGCACCGGTAATGCCAAACCAGTTTTCGAGCCGGTGAATGAGTATCGAGTGGTTCACCGTGTCAAATGCAGCGGTGAGATCCAGGAGGACAAGAGCAGTGACTTTACCCTGATCCATAGCGGTTATGATGCTATTTTGAACAGTAAGAAGAGCTGTTTCTGTGGAATGAAGCTTACGATATGCCGATTGAAGAGGTGTATAAAGAGAGTTTAACGAGAGATGGTTCTCCAACCTTCGTGCAACTATACGTTCAAGAAGTTTCGATATGAAATGTAGATTAGAAATTGGTCTATAATTGTTTAAGTTCTCCACATCGAGAGATGCTTTCTTGAGAAGCGGCTTAACAATAGCTTGTGCAAAAGATGGAGGGAAAGTCCCTACCGACAAAGATAGGTTTACTAAAGAGGTGAGTAAATGTCCAAGTACATCAAAGCATTGTTTCAAAAGAGAAGTAGGAACTGCATCCAAAAGACACTGTTTATTTAATGAAGCAAAAATAACCGACCGAACTTCATCAATGGTTGCGGGAGCAAAAGTGTCAAGAGTAGGCACATGGTGGTCAGGTAGGGATAGATCGTCAGATCCAGAATCAGAGAAAGACTTCGTCACTCCTGCAATTTTATCTCCAAAAAAATCAAGGAATGCTGCTGCAAGAGATGATGATTCTACATTACTAGGTAAACCAGCCGATGTGTTCTTCTAGTGGGATGTGCGGTGGGGCCCTAGTCGCCCGCCCAAATTTACAGTAAGATAATACGAGCCTCAAAACATGTGCAGACTATACGACAGCTGTTTGGCAATCTTCCCAGGTCTTCTTTGCATAGAACTTTACGACAAAGATGGCGAAACAGTTTCGCACCCAGGATCTTATCCTGGTCGCGCTAGTGTTTGTTTCCTACGTAACTATATCCGTAGATTTAATGATTCCGACAGACGTAAATACGAACTTAGATTAATATTGTTCATTTTGCGAATATTGACGAATATTCGCGAAAAAAATAAAATGTATGTTGAAAAGAAAGACACATATAATAATTAATTTGTACATTGTATTTGAAAATTTGTTTTAAGAAGTTCTGATGCTGTTTTTAAAAGGTATGAAATTTTATCAGTTCAGGTACACTCTCTAACAAACTTCAATTCACCAAATAATTATCAGTCTCAACGTAAGATTGGCAAAATCGCCGTTAGATTTGATTTGCTAAACCAGATGACTGAACAAATCTATAAGTCAAGTGAAGGTATTTGTATTCTTAATTCCCTAACCCAAATAGAATTTCCACTCGTTCGATAGATGGCGAGATTATCAACCTTCAATTATATTTATAACAGTTTCCCAAACGGTGGATCGCGACCACAAAGTGGGTCGCAGGCAGGACCGGATTGAGGTCCGAGCGGCCCTGGGGCTGAGAAGTAAAAAAATGTCGTCGCTTCCATAATTTGAAAATCGCCCCCTTGTAAAATGTCACGCCTTCTACACTGAAAATCTGTTACAAGCAAAAAAGGCCGTCGCTTGAAAAACGGTGGGCCTATTTTTTATGGTGGGTTTGGGGCTTTAGCCCCCGCCTTAATATAGCCCTGGTCGCAGGGTTGAGTCTAGTGGGTCGCGGGCTAGCGCGAAATTAGATTCAAACGTGTCATTTTCTAACCAATACCACAATGTCACATGCCTTGAAATTTGCAAGTAGGCTTAGGTTTTAAGAGATGTATATGCCTGCAATCCTCCATACACGGTTTATACTTAAAATGATTAGTGTTTTATCCAATTTTAGTTGACGATAAGTTTGCAGGGTCGTGGCATGTTAGTGTTACAATGCGACTGAAGAGAGTAGCCGCACAGTTCCGAAAAGTTTGGGAAACCCTGTCCTATAGTACTTTTTAAAATTACTAATCTTATTTCGCAATAAATCAAGGAAAGCGTGCTTCGACCATTTTGCTCTGAAACTCCACTAACAATATAGAGAATTTTCTGGAGCGTAAGCACCTGGCGGTTAAGAAATTTTGCCATACTCGTAGGATTTTAAGATGCTTAACAATGGTATGTTCCTGGAAATATCTTTAAAAGATAATTTTCTAGAAATTTCAATATCTATATCTCTCAGTTTGTCTTATTTGACAAAAGTATGCATAATAATTGAGTCTAATTATAATTGCTGTATTTTTCATTCGAATTGAATCAGAGCTCTTGTTTTGCCATTTATTCAAAACTCAGAAGATTCTTTTCAACTAACGTTCGCCAGATGGCCTAGTTCATTTTTTAATATAACACGCTATGATTAGGGTCGAGGCACGTTACAAGACCGTTGAAGTGGGCCGCGGTTCCAAGTTGCAGAGCCGGCGCGTGGGGCCTGCAAGGCCTGCGGCCGCAGAGACAACCCCATATTTCCGAAGCTTTCAGGCGACCCCTGGCAAATCGTCATTCGACCCCCGTCGGGGTCGCGACCCATAGGTTGAGAACCGCTGATCTGGTGCATCTGTACTCTGTGCCTATGCACAAAGCACCGAAATTAAATTTATTAATTTTTGATGTTGAAATACTCTGTTCAATTTCTCTTTTATAAAAAGAGATTGATTTCTAATATTTCATCATCGTCGTCATCAATGACTCATCATCATCTTTTTTGCTACAAATATGGGGAAACAGTCCCGCACCCAGGCCTTATCCTTGTCGCGCTAGTGTTTGTTTCCAACGTAACTATGTCCATTGATTTAATGATACCAACAGACGCATATACGAACTTAGATTAATATTGTTCATTTGGCGAATATTGACGAATATTCGCGTCAGAAATGTGTCCATAAGGACGCGTAGTCAATCTGTTATTTCGAAAAAATTTCTTTTAAGAAGTTCTGATGCTGTTTTAAAAAGGTATGAAATTTTATCAGTTCAGATACACTCTCTAACAAACTTTAATTGACCAGATAATCTTCAGTCTCAACGTAAAATTGGCAGAATCGCTTTAAAATTTGTTTTACTAAACCAGATGATAGACAAATCTATAAGTCAAGCAAAGGTATTTGTATTCTTAATTCCCTAAACCAAATAGAATTTCCACTCATTCGATAGATGGCGAGCTTATCAATCATCAATGACATATAACACAGACCTAGTGCTTGATTTGACAAAAGAACAGTAATATAGAGCAGGGGCGTAGCCAGGAATTTGATTTCGGGGTATAATTTGATTTGGGAGTATAAATCTTTTTTAAACTGTTAAAATCTTTTAAAAACACATTAAAACCTTTAAGGTTGCTTGATTTTTTGTCGGGGGAGGGGTACATACCGATATACCCCGTCTCTACGCCCCTGATATAGAGTGGCGTAGCAAGGGTTCCGGATATAGGAGCACCAAAGCGTCCACATACCAAAGCTTATAGTTGTGACTAGGGACCTTGAGAGAGTGTTATGAATTCCTTGAAGATGATCTAGAGTAGTGCCCCAAACGAAAAATATATTTCTAGGTAATTTTGAATTAAAATCTTGAGATCTGAAGATATGATGCATATGCCTACATCATGGGCAATCTCCCTACAGAACAAATTTAGTAGGTCAATAGTTAACATAGGCCTTCAGCAGTAAAGTAATTTTAAGTAATGTAATAATTTTATGGTGAGCTTTAGTGCATGGGCCTATTTAAGAGACTGCAAATTTTTCAAATCGGCTTTTGCGACAATCGCACGACTGAACCGAGTCCAAATAAGGGGTGGTGGAGGGGGCCGCGCCATCTACGGCCCATATCCTAGCAGAGATGTAGCAAGTACACAATGCTTCAAGTACAAGTACAAGTACAAGTACCTGGCCTCCGAGTACAAGTACAAGTACAAGTACTTGCATTCCAAAAACTCCGAGTACAAGTACAAGTACAAGTACCTGGCCTCCGAGTACAAGTACAAGTACAAGTACCTGGTCTCCGAGTACAAGTACAAGTACAAGTACCTGGCCTCCGAGTACAAGTACAAGTACAAGTACCTGGCCTCCAAGTACTAGTACAACATTTTTGGCATTGGCATTTTTTCCGCTGACATTTTGTCCCCAAGACATTTTCTACATGACATTTTGTCCGTGACATTTTGTCCTCAGACAGTTTGTCCGGCAACGAATAAAATTGACACTATTAGCATCTAAATATCATCACAGTTGCACTAAAAAAGGAGATGATAGTCTTGCATCGGTCATATTAACCCTATGCGGTCTCGCGATCAAGCCAGCTTGGCTAAATACGCGTTTAATTGGTGCGCCAGAAGCAGGAACACTAAGGTCTCTAATTAATGGCTGCATTATACAGCCTGCTGAACTCCTTTCTATTAACCTCACTGTTCCAAAATACGATGGTATCAGTGGCTTCATCATAAATATCGTTGAGTTCCAGGTACTTGGCCATCTGTGAGGATGTGCTTGTCATTAGCCTAAAGGAACAGCATTACTGGTACCATTGAAGTACATATAGCCAGAGATGTAGCAAGTACACAATGCTTCAAGTACAAGTACAAGTACAAGTACCTGGCCTCCGAGTACAAGTACAAGTACAAGTACTTGCATTCCTAAAACTCGAGTACAAGTACAAGTACAAGTACCTGGCCTCCGAGTACAAGTACAAGTACAAGTACTAAAAATTTGTACTCGAGTACAACTCGAGTACAAGTACAAGTACCAAGTACTACATCTCTGTATCCTAGTCGCGCCAGTGTTTGTTGCGTAACTTCTGTAGGTCATATGCTGGTTTAATGTTACCTTGTAATATTATACCCAGTTGCAGTTATAGGCTACTTGTGGCCTGTCCGCGAAGTAGCCTTTCCTGCGCGTCTCTGTCCATGTAGGCTTAGAGAGTATAATAGAGACTCGTTTCTTCAACTTCTTTCAGTGATGCTAATCAACAAACATGTATGCTGTAAACAAACTTAGATTAATATTGTTCATTTTGCGAATATTGACGAATATTCGCCCCAAACAATAAATTTCTTAACGCTGCCGATTACATTTCGGTTTATGTGCGTGTTGCGTTTGTTTATAGGCGCGACCGTTTCCCTGTCAGTGTGCGGTTACAATTCCGTCGACAGTGGCTTGCCACCGGTTACTGCCAACTAAGCACTATTTAAAAGGTGCAATTCGTTCATTTTTAGACGCATCCGTTTTCAAAAAGGATTGACAACACCCATTGCATTTTGACGGTCGCGTGTATAAATAAGCATGCAGGCATAAAGCACACACACACAAACACACACATACTGTACAAAGAGGATGATCGTCTAAACCAGCGGTTCTCAAACTTTTTAGAAATTCTTGCGTGGTGGTCCCTCAGAAATTTTTGTGTGATTACTCGCGGTCGCGGACCTCATAAAATTTCAATTTTAAATCAACAACGATCAGCATATGGGCTACTTGTTTTGTCAGTATTTATTCAGCCCCTATGGGACCGAGGAACCCACTTTGAGAACCACTGGTCTAAGCACCATCGTGCGTGTTTGTTTGTTTATAGACGCGTCCTTATCAAAGACTACAATGTTCTATGCATTAGCGTCGCCACGGGGGGGGGGCAAATGGGGGCAACTGCCCCCCCAACCTGCCCCAGACCACCTACTAGATTCGCGCAAATCCGGTGAGAAAGTTTTTTGTGAAGGGGGGGGGGTAGGGGGGGTAAGGAATCTGACACTCCAGACCCCTTTTGCCCCCCCCAACCAAAAATTCCTGGCGACGCCACTGGTTCTATGTGTGTTTGTGCGGGTGTTGGCTCCTTTCTCAGCCAGGGCTCGCAAAGCTGTATAGATTTCCGAATATTTTAAATAACTTATGAATAAAATTTTAAAAGGTATGTTTACTTCTAGTTTTAGCCAAATTGTGCAGAAAACTGGACTTAAATTCTTCAATTAATCAGGTTCAGCATGAAACTGGTTCCATGAGAACCAAGTAATTATCAAAGTATTTCAATCAGTGTTTATTCTAGGCCTTCTTAGGGGGAATTCTTCCCCCCCCTCCCCCAAAAAAAGTTTAAAAATTCCCTTCCAAATATTTTTAGATGTTGGCTGGGGGAATGGAAATTTCCCCCCAAACGTGTGGAAACTCAAACCTTGTCCCCCCAAACATTTCTAAATCCCCCACCAATGTCAAGGGGGCTAGAATAAACACTGATTTCAATACTTTAGTGAAGTATTTATTACAACACTGCTGGTACCTCGGTAAGAAATGTAGTTTCCATTTATTCAAGAGATGTCGCAAGTAAGGATCAGAGCGAATTTTTGTGTGTTAAAAGTGACAGTGGAATAGATTGTCTTCTGAAGGAGCGATATACATCGATGGATGAAGCCACAAATAAAGTTGTAAAGGAAATTGCTCTTGAATTTTACTCATTATGAGACTGAATATGCTTATTGAAGAAATTTAAATGTAGTTACTTACTAGTCAAAAATACACACCATTTAAAAGCTGGTTCGAATTCCTACTCATAATATTTTGACCATAAATAAGTAAAACTGAATTTCCAAATAATTTTGTAGCGAATATTTCTCGATATTCGCAAAATTCAAAATATAAGCTTAATAACAGTTGGTACTTCCTAACGTTGGTTACTTCGTGAGTGTACATTCCACGGTGTTAGGAAATGCACCAAATAGAAAATGGTTCAATGATTGTGTCTTTAGTTACAGAATAGAAAGAAAGGTTAACCCCTTAACTGGGGATCCCGGATATATCCGTCCATTTTACATTGAGTTACAGTTAAATACACGGTTAAGGGGTTAAGGGCTGTCCATTAACAATGTCAACAATTTTTGGGCAATTTTTGACCCCCTCCCCTTGTCAACAACTGTCAACTTTTAGTGGCCCCTATAATTATGTAATTATGTCGAAACCTTATGCCCCCCGCACTAAGACCAGTGACGGGTCTACGCCCGTCTTATAGGCCTACCTATGTGAGGACCCGGGCACCTGGCGGACTGCGGGGCCCCAGATGTGAAGATCAAATGTTGACAAGCAAAAAAGGTCATCTCCAAACGTTTTTGAATGTTACAGTAGCAAGCAAAAAAGGTAATCTCTAAACGTTTTTGGATGTTGACAAGCAAAAAAGGTAATCGTACGTTTTTCAATGTTCGCAAGCAAGCAAAAAAGTTTGCGCACGGCGCGGGGCCCCTAAGATGCGCGGGGCCCCGGGCACTGTGCCCGATTTTTAACACTATAGTCTATAAGTGTAAAGTGTCCCCTAAAAAGTTTAGAAGGTTATTAGTTTTGCCGCGATGAGGTCTATTTCCCTTTATTTTGTTCAAGTGTCATAATGTGGTGGTGATGACCGTTTTTCTTGCTTGTCATACTTTTTTCTATTGTAATAAATAGTATTCCATAAAATGTCCCATTTTTTATCATAGGGCCTATGTAAAAATAAATTGTTGACGTCAACAGGATGCGATTTATGACCTGGAGCAGTGGGGGACGTGTCGAGCTTGGGGGATGTAGCTGTAGGGGAAATGTAGCAGTGGGGGATGTAGCTGTGGAAGAGGTAGCAGTAGGGGGATGCAGTTGGGCTGTGGGGGGGGGGAAGATTCCCCATTCCCTCTACAAATCGCGCCATGGAGTCAACTTCTCTTGACCCTCCTCCCCTGTCAACAACTGTCAAACTTTTCCAACCCCTCCCCCTAATTTGTTGACATAATTAATGAACAGCCCCTTAGACATTACATGTAATTAGATACACATGATAAAGACAAATAAGTAAGTAAAATATCGTGTATTTCTATAGCGCCTTGGAAGCAGCACAACAGTAGCTGCTTATTCTTAGGCGCTCAGCCTCTCTTAAAATAGCTATGGGGAAGGTAATAGTCACCGTCCAAAGGGCAGTGAGGCTAGGTTGTTACAGCTATGGAGGATATGATTTTAGGAAAATGAAGGATTTAAGCTTAAGACCTGAAGACTTGAGGGGATAATGCGGGAATTATAGGAAATGAGGATTCGGATTTTATTGTTTGAAAGTGTCCAAGTCTGCGGAGGGGGCCTGGGATCGAGTTCCAAAGTTCAGGTGAGGCGTATGAGAAGACACGGTTGCAAATTTTCAGGGATGACTGATTCAGTGGGCGTGACAGAGTGAGGTAAACTTAGCATGTTTTAAAGTGGCTTAGGGGGCATTACTGCCTGTGTGAAAGCCACTAGGGGCACTAACGGGGCTTGAACCCGCTCCATCAGCCTGACGCTCCAGCACGTAACCCACTCTGCCATCTTCCGCCCCTAAGATGAGGAACGTGTGGGTCGAGGAGGCTGAGGGGTTAGTAGTGATCTAAGGTAGACAGGTTTTGATGACTCAAGTGAATCATATGTAGGCTAAGTGAGCTGTATGTATATGTAAGACAATATAGGAATGCAGGTTTCTTTTTTAGCTTATTTGGCTTTATTATTATTATTATTATTATTATTATTATTATTATTATTATTATTATTATTATTATTATTATTATTATTATTATTATTATTATTATTATTATTACCAGACAATTTCTTCAGCGCAATAGACAAGAATTAGGTTCAAAAAAGAGCGCTTAACATGTGGAGTCAAGACCTATCTTGAATAAATATGTTTTAGGTTCTTGCAGAAGGATTCAGCGAAGGCTGCCTCGGTCACGACGTGAGGTAACTCGTAACTCGTTCCATAGGATCGGTTTCGCTTGAGAAAAGGACCTATCACCGAACACGGGGGTCTTCGATGGCCGGGGAACGATCAGTCTCGTTCGTTGACCCGACCGGAGTCGTTATCTCCAAATAATGAACGAATTAATTAATATTCGGTTTAATTGCTTTTGTGCGTCTGTACTCTGTGCCTATACACAAAACACCGAGATTTAATTAATTAATTATTAATGATGAAATACTCTGTCTAATTTCTCTTTTATAAATAGATTAATTTTTAATTATTAATCATCATCATCTTCTTCTTCTTCTTCTTGTTCTTCTTCCTATTCTTCTTCTTCTTCCTCCTCCCCATCATCATCATCATCCTGTATTCACTTGTCGAGAATTCCTAATAATGTAATGCAAATCAACTAAATTACTTCATTAGCGTTCTTGGTTATAATTTCTGACAATATTAGATTTTTGTACGGATTTGCGGTCGCATGGCAGTGTATTAAAAGTTCTGAGGCGACCGTAACAAAAGAAAAAAGATCTATTTTGTGGATTTACTAGACTTTTTCAGAGAAGATTGAGTGTGTTATTTGGATGTGAAAATGTGGGCTGGCCTATAGTAAGGTGTTTCGTGGATTTAGTTAATAACGTGAATGGTCGAATCCGTGGCGGTAACTACAGTGTAACTGAAATGCACGGATATGTCTTGCGACGTACGTAGCGCACATCGGTCACTTAATCAATGGCGTAGCAACATGCTCGGGGGCCCGTGGCGAAAAAAGGGGAAGGGGGCCCTTTCCAGAGGAGACGACCTGACAAGTTTGCAAAAATGTTGACGACCTTTTTTTGCTTGTCGATGTTTTCATCTGACGACTACATCGCGAAAAAGTTGTTACCGAACTTTTTTGACTTGGGTCGGGGGCCCTTTACAGGTCGGGGGCCCTTGGCATTTGGCCACGTTCTCCATATGGCTGCTACGCCCCTGCACTTAATTATCCATAGATAATTATACAAGTAATTAAATTTGCTCGTAATCGAAAAATCTAAAACTGTTGAAATAGCCTAATAGAAGAAATGCTGATTTTGACAAAACAAAGCAATTTTATTTATTAAAAGTAAATTTAAACTATGATAAGCCATTCATAATCGAAGCTGTTGCTG
This sequence comes from Metaphire vulgaris, assembly GCA_018105865.1. Lineage (NCBI taxonomy): Eukaryota > Metazoa > Annelida > Clitellata > Crassiclitellata > Megascolecidae > Metaphire > Metaphire vulgaris. The sequence goes on from CM030849.1 coordinate 13,020,256, forward strand.
TTCTCCAAAATGCCATGAATAAATGAAATGCACGTGCACACTGAAAAGTGTATATTTTAGCATGTTTTTATGTTCAAATAAAGTAGCAATTGTTGCGGATATAATAAATTCATGCAGATATAATAAATTCACGCAACGTTTGTACAGAAAATATTTAGGCCTACAGTTAAAAACGCTCGATAATATTACAATCTGAAGTGAACGACGCCAAAAAATATCCAAATCCAAAGGGTTAAGAACCAGGGATATTTTTACACCCCTAACACCTCCCAACACCCTCAATTTGAGGTTATCACCCCCAAAATTTGGCAATGTGACAATGGTATGCATACAAAATGCATACTAATTAGCCATGAACACCCCATCAAATGGAGAAGTACACCCCCAAATTTTATCCTCGGATTACCTTCTCTTTTTTTGCTTGTCAGACTTTTTCGGTAGAGACTTCCAAATTCCGACACCACCCCCCCCCCCCCCCGATTCTCCCGACAACCCTCAAATTCACAATCCTACAATCATAGCGAATAACCACACACCCCAGACTTTCCCGACACTCCCTCAAATTCGCAATCCTAGAAATAACCCTGTTGAGAACTGTTTTTCATAATTTGCAATAAAAAGACTGATTAATGTCCGTAAGAATCTTGTTGAGATTCATCATTACGAATCTTCAAACGGCGAATCTCTCTTTGTATTTCGTCGCTGTCCTAACTAGAAGCAGTAACATTCCTGGTTGTTCGGGAGGAACCACCGCCAAAAGTTTTTCGACTTGCACAGTCCGCCTTTCATACCGCGGGATTTGCAACGATTGTCGCAGGCCGCCGATGAACTTCCGCCCAACCAGGGTGGTAACCGACTACAACAAACCGACTCACCCCAGCAGCTGGCTTCCGTCCTCTCAACCGACAACACCAACAGCGAAACGACGAGACACATCTACACAAGCATTGACGAATAGCAACAATAATCTTCAGCACTTTCAGGCGTCCTAATAATAACAGACAGACAGGCAGACAGACATACAGACAGACAGACAGACAGGCAAACAGACAAACAGGCTGGCAGACAGGCAGACAGACAGACAGACAAACAGGCTGGCAGACAGGCAGATAGACAGGCAGGCAGACATACATACAGACAGGCAGGCAGGCAGGCAGGCAGAAAGACACAGAGATTTTGCATAACTTGGTATTTAGGGGCGCATCATGAGCTCTGCAATTGGGGAATGGAACTCTACCCCGGCAGCAGAAGCTTTAAGTAATATTAGAGGAACTCTGGTGCGGAGAGCGAGAGAGAGAGAGAGAGAGAGAGAGAGAGAGAGAGAGAGAAGAGAGAGAGAGAGAGAAGAGAGAGAGAAGAGAGAGAGAGAGAGAGAGAGAGAGAGAAGAGAGAGAGAAGAGAGAAGAGAGAGAGAGAGAGAGAGAGAGAAGAGAGAGAGAAGAGAGAAGAGAGAAGAGAGAGAGAGAGAGTGAGAGAGAGAAGAGAGAGAGAGTGAGAGAGAGAGCAGAGAGAGAGAGAGAGAGAGAGAGAGAGAGAGAGAGAGAAGAGAGAAGAGAGAGAGAGAGAGAAGAGAGAGAGAAGAGAGAGAGAGAGAGAGAGAGAGAGAGAGAGAGAAGAGAGAAGAGAGAGAGAGAGAGAGAGAGAGAAGAGAGAGAGAAGAGAGAAGAGAGAGAGAGAGAGAGAGAGAGAGAGAGAGAGAGTGAGAGAGAGAGAAGAGAGAGAGTGAGAGAGAGAGCAGAGAGAGAGAGAGAGAGAGAGAGAGAGAGAGAGAGAGAGAGAGAGAGAGAGGGTTGGGAGGTAATAATCAGAGTACTGTTGATCCATGTTGCTAACCGTCAGCATTAGCCTTGAGCTTTTAGACGCCATTGTTATCGTTCTCCGTTAGACCTCAGTACGACCGTTAACTGTTTTTGTGAGAAAATAAAACAATATTTCATATTAGATCGTTGGATCGATATAGTTTTGCAAATTAACTCGCTTGACCATGGTCACGTGTGATGTCCTGATTCTAGAGGAAGGCAGGATGGAGCCAATTTGCTTCTGGAACCCGTCGATCCCATCTCTTTCTCGGACTTCCGGGTTTGCGTTTCCATGTGTTTTCCACTTGGGTGGAGGGACGCCAAAATCGGGGTTAAGGTAGCAAAAAAAGCATCACAAAATATATCAATACACTGTATACAGTATAGTTGATCAAGAAAATAATAGGTGACGACCTTTTTTGCTTGTCAGGAGTTTTTCATCTATTTCATCCAGTTTATTCCCCATTTAGGCTTACTGTAATCTGGTTGTCCGGTCTGATATCCTGGATTTGATTGGATCTATTGTGTTTTTGATTTGGTGTGCCATCGGCTGATGCTTCTATGCATTATAGTGTGGCGCTATAGAAGTCTAAGATTAGATTAGATTAGATTTTATATTAACAAATGCTTAACAATTAAAACCCGAAGGACGTGTTGTTTCTAGTATTCATAAAAAATATTAAAATAAAATTATATTTACACTTTCTTTTCAGAATTTAGAAAAGAATTATTATGATTTCTCGATCAACTGATGATTATTTCGACTGAAATTTAAATAAGGTCTTAACCAAATGAAATAAGAAAATTAGTAATTGCATTTTCAAAAAGTTCAACAAGGCTCAATACATTTGGACAGTTGAATTCTTACTTGAACGACAGTCTCAAATTCTTCCAAAGAATGATCGTCTGTAGAATTCCGTCTCTCTTCTGGAGAAACGACTGAGAGGTGATCGAGTCGTCGACGAGAAAATTGCCATTTTTAAACAAGATTTTGAGATCACGTGTTTCTAGTCACGTGCTCGCAACAGACAAAGGACATCGTGACATTTCCAGTTGGCGTAATTACCCACCGTATTAAAATGTTTCGCTTTGTTTACATCGAATGCAAATGCAAAGAAGGTCTACGGGAATTTACCACCGTCCTACGATCTTGTTTTGATCGTTTCAAAACACGAATTCAGACAGTATTCACTAACGCACTTTTAAAAATACGTCTCTTAAAATACAGTAGACATATTAAAGTACTTACTTCCTGTATAGCAACTGAACGCAGAGCCGTCTGGCGTCTGATGTGTGCTTAATAGAATGATCTCATCTGCTAGACGCGCATTGTATCCAATTGTATTGCTGGACTATTGTTACAGCAGATTACGTTAAGTTTAATTTAAATAAATCAGTACAGAAGAGATCTTACAAAACCACTTAAAATCCAGTAGCTAATACGTAGTAGTAGGCCCAGGGGCGTCATTGGGGGGGGGGGGCAGAGGGGCGTTGCCCCCTGATTTTTAGAAAAAAGTTTTTCCACCAATGTTTGTAATATTTACCTTGTCTTGCCCCCTGATTTATAGTGAACAAATTTCCCCACCATCACCACTGTGTTAAGTTGTCTTTAATGAGAAAATGAAAAGCAAAAAACGGTCGTCAGCCCCTGAAAGAGAGGCTTGATGTCGTCAAAATGAATGAAAAGCTAAAAAAAGGTCGTCAACTTTTTCGCAAACTTGCCACGTCGAAGTTATCTTGCCCCCCTGAAAAACAGCGAAATGACGTCCTGCAAAATTAGATTTTTGTAGCACCTACAGTGATTTTCAGTCGCACTCGATTCCATTTTGCACTGTGTCTCCACGACCAACCTGTTTGTCGCCGGTGTTTCGATTATTGTGTGCGTCTGTTTTAACACGTATTTATTATAACGTTCCTTCTCGGCAGTCAGCAATATATCAGCCTCACTGCCTATCGTCGCTAATAAATCAAAACAGAACGAAATTTGACACTTTACGCAGTCTATTTAAACTTTTGCGGTGTGTCGGTGGACATGTTACTACTAGAGTAGCCTAATAATGTAATCCAATCTGAAGGGTATTTAACCCTGGAAGATAAATAATAGTGATTATAATGACGATAATGCTAAAAATGGCAATTGCTGACTAGGGTCTCTCCTGTGTAAAAACGGCATCATATTTTTGCTCTGTTGATACTGTATGTAACCTTTTTGTAACAATTTCCATAATTCTG